>JAEQBH010008099.1:0-116342 GCA_016808115.1 Tetrastigma voinierianum
CCTCTGACATGCCATCACCAGTGGTCATGTCAAAACTTGGAAACCATTCGCATAAACCTGACCAAGTATTTTGCACACTTGGTGCAAAACATAGATTTTCCGCATAGTTGTGATCACCCACTACCTTCCAGAGGTACATGGAAAGAATCTTGACTCAATGAAACTTTCCATAGAGTCCAAGATCACCCAAAACAGAGTTTGGACGTGAAAGATATATTGTCAAATTTGGAGAGGCACCGATAAGAAATATGACCACTATGTCCCATCACGCACACTTGGTACAGAGCGCCAACTTCCGGCCAAGGTCGTGGACACAATTTCCTCACGAGCATATGGATAGATTCTTGACTCAATGAGCTTTCCATAGAGTCCAAGAACACTCGATACGGAGTTGAACAAAGACGCTATGGCCTTTTCATTCCAAACTAGTCAGTTTACTCTCCTTACATTGGAAACGGTCTGTGATACCCAATTTCGAAGTCTTAATCTGAAATTTTGACACTGGTTCTTTATCACCGTTTGAAGATCGAGTTCTTGGGGTTAATACCATTAGAATCGCCCCAGGCTCGAATCACGAACTCAAGATATGTCCTAAACAACAGGGACTACTCGGTTTTCAAACAAAATGAGAAAGCATCCTTAACGCATAGCTCGCTTTGAATACATTTACGAGTCAAAGGGTGAATTTGGATAGACGTATTTCAAGGAAATATGTTATCCTATAAGTCTAGTTTAGACAGCAATTGGAATCACTCAATTCAGATGAGTGATGACCAAGTTATGGCCAAAACTCAGTCACAGGGTTTCAAAACGAAGCGAGAAAAGTATGCGAGCATCATTTCCCTTTGAATGCATTTCTTTATTCAAAGCGATTAGGAATTTGGATGGACCTTTATTTCAAGGAAATATATTCTACAATAAATTACAAGTTTATCAGGAATTTGGTGCATTTCCAGTCGGATGAGGATGTGATTATAATGGCTCTGATCGTAGAACCGGAGAAAAAAACTAGACCGCATTCTCACTTTACAGCACACACACATGCCCTTAGATAGAAATTAATAAGATATGATAAAAACCTACCTCAATTTGCGTGATTTACCGGGGCCAACGCGCTTTTTAGGTTTCCATGAAAACCCAGTCAAAATCTAGTGATTCTTGTCTTTCCTGCGTAGCTCTAAATCACGTAGAAGCTTTAACTCAAAACTTCTTGCGATTAAACTTAAACGAAACCTAAGTGAAATACATTTGGAAAAGTTTGCTTTCCTCTCTCTCTCTCTCTCTTTCTCTCTATCACGTTTTTCTCTAGACCAAAAATGAGACCTCCTCTCTCATGTTAGATATTTTAGGCTATTTATAGTGTGGACACGTGGCTAACGTCGCGCCACGTGTCACACTTCTTCGGTTGTCTCGGCTCGAAAACGATTTATTTCGTCCGTTGGGTTTAATCATCTTAAATGGACATTCTTTAAATATTTTACATTTTCCAGGATTTTTCTAAAAATCTTGTTTTCGAGAATCAGCTCGGCCTTGTCGATCTCAGTCGGTAATCCGTATTTAGAAATTATTGAGGAATCATCACGGGTGACTAGACTTGGCTGAAAGCGATTAAATGGGTGATGCATTTGGCGTAAGGATTTAAGAAAGAATTCCGGTAAATTATAATTTTGCCCTTCTATACAAAAATTCCAAATTTCTGAGTTTTTTTTTCGGGTCTTCGTAACATCTGAAAAAATGGAAATAACTTTCTTTTCAAACTAGACTTTGTGCATCATGCAGTCCTTGTTCATGTGTCTTTTTTTTTTACTAATGAAACACATGGACTCCTTCTTGATGTCTGCCTTGAGTTGGACTTTGCCCTTTCCCTTGTTCTTAGGCTTATTAACCATACGATTACCAAGAACAGTGAAAGCACCTTACATGAGACATTCTCTCTTCTAAATTTAAACGTAGGAGAAGGGGGTTATATTGGACATATAGGGGTGATGATTTTTCCTTTCTGCTACGTTGGGTTATGACTATTGTTCATAATATGATTCGACACAAAATACAGTAATTACTATACCATTGGTTTAAAGTTACAATATGCTTATATATATAATTGATGCCTAAGTTCACTTTCAATTTATTTCTTTAGGTCATTTGTTCACTAATGTTTGTACTATAAAAAGTCTGGCCAATTTATCAACACTACCAATCATGGTTGCTGAGAAACTAGGTATAACTATTTTATATTTATTGCCCGAGGAAACTGAAAAGCTTTTATACTATGGTGGAAAACTCACTTTCCTTTTTCTTTGATTTTCTGTTCAAGCAAACAATAAACAATTTAATCTCTAATTAATTGGAAATGAAGAGGATAATGAAAAAAGAATAAAAGAAAAACAGCTATTATAACAGTTCTAATTTCTACTTGGTGACTAACTAAGATTAGATTTAAACTATTCAAATTTCCCTCCACCAAATCAAACCTTACCAAACAATCGTTTCCACTATGTTAGTTTAGTTATGAATTTCAGATTCCTACATTTTCTCCGGATCCACACAAAGAGCCAACAGAACCTAAACGAAAAATCAAAATCATCGAATTTCAATTTTTATTTTTTCCTCATTAATTGAGATTAAAAGGCATACCAGTGAGTGAGTGCTTGAACGCATGGAAGTCGAATGTATCAGCTTCATGGAGTTCTATGCGGAGCAATCAAAGTCGGCGATAATTGCGGAGAAATGGAGATGATTTCAAACTCGCCGATCGTAACTTTTGTCATGTCCATCCGTACCGCCGATCCATAATCCTAAGCATCTATATAAAACAATAACGTCAGACGCTGTTGAACACAGAAACGAAAGTCACACGGGGTACTACAGTAGAAATTGATGATGCACTTTAAAATTACGAATTGAATTTGGATATTTGAAATTCTTTAGGTTGGTAGATGGTTTTTGGAGGGCGGACTCTCTCTCATGAAACTCAAAAACCAAGAGAATGGGTGAGGGCTACTTGTTCATATACGATCACCTCGTCGTTCTTGCTCTGCCTAACCAGAAAATAAAGTTTTGTATATAGCTTTCTTTAGATGGGAGTGTGCGGTATTTATGATGGGATGATTTTACCGATTGAATGGTGATAAAGACTCTTTTTATTGGATGAGAGATTTTAATTCATAGCCATTATCGGATGTCAGAGATAATTAAAATAATTATTATAAGAATTATCCTCGCCAGCTATTGTTGGAGGTGGTTTGATTTATGGATAATGTTTCTTTGGGCTTTGGCTTAAATGGGTGAATTGAAGCTGCTTTGTTTTTGAGGCGTATATTTGAGATATTAAGTGAAGAGCCTTATTGTTAATCTTGAATTAGTTTTTAATAGTTTGAACACGTCTTGGCGTCATGTAGCTATTATTTCAAGCGTCATGCATCCCGATATGAAACAAATCTTGCAAATTCAACAAACCGAAATAAGTTTTCATTTCTGTTTTTCTGGGAAAAAAAAATCACATGAAATGATTCCCATGGAAATGTAAACGAGATTCTCACCTTGTAGAAGAGTAAGCTTCCAAATTAGTTGGTGATGTACACTCGGCCGCGCCATTGAAATTCGTTTCCAGAACGCCAAGAAATGTAGAAAGAAAAGAACTGAGACCGTGGTGGTTTTTAATACAAAGTGAAACTTTATTGACAACTATGGTTTTAAGTGCTGTATTTTTACGAAGGGTTAAAATCAGTATTTTCTTTAAATTAAAGATTTATTGTTTTGTTTTTTTGGCTTTTTATTTATTTTATTTTATAATATTAAATTTTGAAACTTTTTATTGAATGAAAAATGTAAAATATTTGGTTTTTTTCATAATGTTTTTCTATTAAAAAAAAACTAATGAGTGTTTGTTTTTTTTTACTTTAAGTTGTTGTTTTAATAATAGGTAATAAATGCTACTAGCACTTCTTTTTGTTGACTAAAATTTTCCTTTCTTGTTTTGAAATATGGATTTTCTAAATAGAGAATAAAATATTTTGTCTTTTCTGTAATTTTTTTTTAAATTTCAATAATAAATCATTAAAAAAATTAAAACATCAAAACAAACTGACACATAATATAAGAAAATCATATTTTTTATGATTCCAATGGATTCATGATTCATTTCATACTAATAATATATATATATATATATATATATATATATATATATATATATATATATATATATATATATATATATATAATTTTAATTTTATTAAAAATTTTGTTATTTCAAAATTAGATGAAATTCAAAAAAATTAAATTATTTTAGAAAAAACGATTAATTATTTAATCTAATTAAACATTATTAGAACAAAAGTTATATTCGGCGATGACTAAAAAAACAAATGTCCTACTTTGATCAAAACTCCAAAAGGCTTCATTTACCAGCCTTGTGGACTCACCGTAGATACGTGGAGTCTTTCCACTTTAATTATTTCTTGTAGCGTTGACAAACGCCACGTCTCTTTCTCTCTCTAAATTTATTTATAAAATCCTTTTTCTTTTCCTTCATAAAGAAATCCTCCTACTTTTCTGTATTAACAACAATGGCAGTGATGGAGACCTCGAAACCGACGGTGGAGATCAACATTTGAGGTTCCTTGCCTACCCGAGTATCGACGGCCAACCTCCTCCGGATCAACCACAGTGAGGCGCTTCCTCTCTTACTCTCAACTCCGGTGACCGCTGCCTCTCGTCGGATCAATAGCGCAAGGTTCAAGGCTGTGGCCCCTCACTTACGAACCGTTGCCTTTCGCTGAACTGGCAGGGACCAGTCAGAATGTTGATTTTGTTTTTATTTTCATGCATTTCCCAGCTACCTCCCGTAGTGGAAATCGTTATTCTAAATGGATTTTGTTGTTTTCTGAGCAGCAAACAATTAAATTTTCTAAGAGGCGTCATCAGTTTTGTACTGGTTTCTGTGAGAAATGGACCCAAATGGGTTTCATTGATTGTCTCAATGGGAAATGGGTAGAATTTTTCAGGAAACTTGCGGTTCCTTGGAAGTGGCATTTGAGAAAAACTAGCAGACTTGATTGCTTTTCTTTCCTGTGTTTCCCAGTAACCAAGCAAATGGAAATTTTTAGGAAAAATGACTTAATTCTTATTGGTTTCACTGGGAAAATGGTGGCGAGCAGATTTAATGACCTTTTTTTTCCTGCATTTCTCAGTGATCCAACAAATGAAATTTTCTAGGGAAAATAAGAATTGCTATTGATTTCATGTATTTTTAGTAATCAAACTCTAGATAGTATCAACTTTTAATGGAATTGTTTGTTTCTAGAGAAAACTGCAAATTCTATGAAATCTTGGGAGGGAAAGCTCATGGCTGATTCTTGTTGGTTTCATTGAGAACATGCAGGCGAGTGGATTTACCTTTCTTTCCTGCGCTTCCTAGTGACCAAACACATGGAGTTTTCTAGGGAAAATCTTAATTGTCATTGGTTTCTCTTAAAAGGGAAAAATTGGCTTGATTGCTTCTCTTTTCAGGCATTTTCAGTTATCAAGCATAAAGGTATTTATTTTGAATAGAAAATCTAAACTTCCAATGGGTTTGTGTGTTTATAAAGGAAAACTACAAGATTCTGAAAATTTTTGGGAGGGAAGCACATGGTAGAACCTCACATGGTTAGAGTATTGGGAAGATCGGCTTTTCATGACACTGCCTTGACATCTTCTGGTGACCTCTGTTATCTTGGGGGAGAGGTTTGTTTGTTTGTTTGTTTTTCCCTTTTAAAACCCATCTTGAATTCGAAATTGCTGAATCTTAGGGCACTATTTTAGCACAATTAGTTTATGTTGAAGAAAATGTTCAGAACTTGTAACAGATTCAGGGGCTTGTAGGGTTAATAGTTGGTTCTTTTGAACTGAAGAAAGTAAAATAGTAAACAGTGTACCCATGTTGATAAATGAGGTTGCTCATCATTGAGATTAAAGATTGCCCAACTATAGTATTCGATAATTCATATAAACAAGATAAATAAAGTACATAAATCCATCCCGTCTTCTCAAAAGTTGGCACTTTTAGGTTGTCCTTCATCACTAGTAACACATTTTAAGATTTTCTTCTGCAGTGGAGGCGAGATGTGGGTTTGAGGTTCCAATTCAAATGGATGTTTCAGCTGAGAAAATGATATTTGGAGTATCGGGTATCGATCCTCAAAGAAGAGCTCAGCTAATGAAGGTAAGATGTGAATCAGAATCACCAAATTTTCAATCTTGTAATGCTGTGTGATTTCGGTACCCATGTATTGAAACAAACTCCATTGAAGTTAAATCCAACAACTGAACCCAGAATGAAAGAATTTCTTGTGGGGCTATAGGTTTTAGATATTGATCTATCATGGAGACTGCACAAGGTATCTGATGGTCAGAGAAGACGGGTGCAAATCTGTATGGGTCTCCTAAAGCCATTCAAGGTAACATCGAACCCCCTATAGTAAGAATTGGACTTTTTGAAAGCATGCATTCGCCTCTACTCTTCAATGTAAATTCTTGAGTGTTTGATCACTTGAAATTAATCCCTTTTTTATATAGGTCCTTCTTCTAGACGAGATAACAGTTGATCTTGATGTACTGGCCAGGGCCGACCTTTTGAAGTTCCTCAGAAAGGAATGTGAAGAGCGAGGTGCTACAATCATCTACGCAACACATATATTTGATGGTCTCGAGAATTGGCCATCTCATCTTGTATGTCTTGCTCCCTTTCTTCCTCTTAAGTTTTATATCATGCATTTGGTTTCAGCTCTCTGAAAATGTTTCCATGTTTTCAGGTGTATGTGGCTCATGGGAAATTGCAATTAGCAATGCCAATGGAAAAGGTCAGGGAGATGTGCAATTTATCACTAATGGTAATTCATCCTACCCTTTCTGATCTAGATGTTTCAATCCTCCTCCTTTCATTGAATTCTTGATTGAAATCATTTGTTATATTATCCACTGCTATCAACTTTCTATTTCTATTTCTGCATTTTGCAGAGAACAGTGGAGAGTTGGCTAAGGAAGGAAAGAGATGAGGAGAGGAAAAGAAGGAAAGAGCGGAAGGCAATGGACCTAAAAGTGGAGGGCAGCCAAGTGGCCGGGGACCCTACCAAAGTGCACTGTTCGATGCATTGAACAATGGATGGGCTGCCCGGAAGACTGCATTCCACCATTGCTGGAGAAGGGAATTTTTCTTGGCTCAGTAGTGTCTTGAGACGGTAGAATACTACTACCCACTCTACCTAAATTGATGAATTGGTTATGGTTTATAGACTAAGGTTCAGTATCTTGGCCTGTAAGCCATGTACCAACTCTGATATATAATTCCTTTTCTATCATCTGTATTCAGATCCTTTGTATTCTTCACCCTTGGAGAAGGTAGAGATGGGGATAATCTTGGTTTCTTGACTAGAGAGATTGGGTTGAGTTGAAACACAAATATTTTTGATCTAGAAACTACAAATTACACGTTTATTCAAAATAAAGTTCAATAATTTGAGCATGTGGTTTTGTGCCGTCTTGAGCAATGGTTTGTTTAACATCTTGTTTAAGGCTTTTTTTTTTTGTGAAGTAATTGGCTTGATTAATCGTATTCGATTATATTGAAACAACAAATTAAATCATGATCGTTAATATGTTATAGAATTTGAGTCATAAGTAATGTGTATGCTAGTAGTCAAGCAATATGGGTTGAGCCCGATGGGTCATCCCACTTTACCTCGACTTTTTGGAGGATTGAGCTATAAAATTTAAGATCGAATAAAATCGAGTCAAATTGGCCCGACCCGCTTTGGTCGGTGGCTCATGTGGATTTTGTCTAGGTTGGCTCGATTAGCTTGAAATTTTTATTTAATTTTTTTTTAAGTAACTAACTTAGTAATCGAGATTTCCAAGAATTTATCTATAAAATTCGATATTTTGGCTTTTAACATAGATCAAATATATGGTTTTGTAGCATAGGGGTTTTAAAAATAATATTTATTATTATTATAATATATGAATTAGCCTCTTAAATTTATTTTTTAAACTATTTTATTTTCAATTTTTAAATGTAAAATATAATTTATATGATAATTTAATATTTTAAAATCTTATATAGAATTACGGAATGTATTTGAATTAAAATAAATTATGTTTTTAATATTGAATACATTTTTAATTATCTCATTAATCTTGTTTTAAATATTTGTAATTTTATTTTAATTATATCTATCCTTTAAATTTTATTTAATCATTTTTTTTTTTGATAAAAGAAATGAAATTATCTTAGTTATAAATTAAATTAAGATTTAATATTAAGTTATCAGTATCATTTTAAATAATTTATTGCTGAAATTGTGTGTAACAAAATATTGTTATTTTAAAATAATTAACAAAAATTGTCACTTATTTCTTTTCTAATATGATTATATCTTCTAACAAGATGAATTTTCAAAACAAATATAATATTTTATTATTATACGATTGAAATACATTTTTGGAAAAATATATATTTATTCTAAATATAAATAAAATTTATATTATTAACATTCTAAAAATTTAATTAATAGATGATGATGACTCAATCAGCATTGAAGATGTACATCTTTCTAAGTTAGAATCACATGTTATTATTTGATATAATGATGACGAGGATGAATATTAAAGACATGAAATTTCATTTTATACTTTGAAGTTTTTTTTTTCAAAAATGTTATTTAATTGTTACTTTATTATTTTTGTACTATTTAACTACTTAGTTTGGTACTTTTGATATAATAAGTTATTAGCATTATTTATTTATTTTAGTTTGTTTAATATTATTATATTGTTTAGATTCAATTATTTTATATATTAATTATTATTATTATATATTTATATATTATTTATTTTTATTTGAAAAATGATATAATTTGTAAAATTATTTTTTCTAGTATTTTTAAGATGGCCCGCAACTCACATGGGCTAATCAAGCGGCAGAATAAACAAGTGATTCTTGACTTTGTTTTAGCCCATGATCGTAATGGTCGGCAGGAAATGGATTGAACTAGCCGTTCGGTTCATGTTACAGTCGATATAGTATTATCGAATGTATGAAACACAGTGATTCGTTATCTTTATTAACACGGATGTTGTTTCATCCTTTATGGTTTCTTGCGAGTTTGATTCGTTTATATCGCATTGCTAGTTTGAATCAATAAAATATATTTCTTTTCAAAAAAAATCAATAATTTGTTAAAGTTCAATGACAGTTTCAAAATTCAATGACCAATTAAACACAAATTCAAAAACTGTTTCAAAACTTAATGTCAGATTAATACTTCAGTAATAATGAAATTTCTAAATTGTAAGTCGTAACTACTCAGCAATCAGCATGCATGAAGACTCATGTTATAATGAATGAATGACTCCTTTACTCTGTGGAGGGTCTGTTTGGTCGATTGTCTCACCCATAAAAAGAGGGGTTTGTTTGATTGCTTTCCAATGGCTGAACCCCACAAACAAAAAATAAATCTATGCGTTTTCTGACTTTTCTTAGCACTTGGGTTTCCATCAACGCGGAATGAGCCACAGATTCTTACCATTCACACCAATTTTCCACTAAATATTCAGTTCTCATGACACCTCAATACTGTATTCATTTTGAATCAGGATCCACTTTCCGTTCTCATGTGACAGTCAGAACTCTGTGCTATATCGATCAGAAACTTTCTTCCGTTCGGCAGTTATTTCAAAGTGATTAAGGTCTGACGTTAATACCGATGTATTTTGTTAAAAACTAAATACAATTTAATAAATATAAGATGCTCTATCGGAGTTAGTACCCAGATCTATGTGCAATGGTTATACTAATTTAGGTTACCGACTCATTTATTCTTAGAAGAAATATGTAATCATCCAAAGACCTTCGAACTTTTCATTCTAAGAGGATTAGACATCCAGGTTGCTAGCCTTTGACGAATAGGGTGTTTTGATCCTTTATTTCATTTGAGAATCTTGAAGAGTGGCATTCTAAGTGTGAGCATTCTTCCAAGGAAATATATTGAACCATAATCCAATAGGGTCGTTGATAAGGACTAAAATTAATAATGGGCCTTTGGATCCCTAGGTTAGCTAACTAGTGAGTGATAGAGCCCCAAAACCCATTAACTGATTGCTTATGAGAAAAGAAATTGGCGTTGGGTTACTTGATATACAAGAAACCATGTTAGGCAAAAAAACAGGTAACCCTAAAAGGTTAGGGTTTTGAGTCTATAAATGGACCCTTGATTTCAGATATAGATATTGACTCCAATAATAATAAAATAACATCTCCATGTAAGGCAAAGAAACAAATAACCCTAAAACGTTAAGATTTGGAGTCTATAAATAGACCTTGATTTCAGATATTGACTCCAGTAGTAATAAAATAGCATCACCCTGTAAATTGTATGGGTCTCAAGAAGGTCCCTTTAGAGTAAGTGGGAGTTTGTCACATGCTCTCTAAGAATTGTTTCAAAATTCAATGACCAATTAAAATACAAGAATTTAAGAACTGTTTCAAAATTTAATTTCACGTTGTAGCTTCAGCAAGGCTGAAATTTTAAAATTAACTACTCCACCTGAAGTTAGCATGCACAAGACTCTTGTTTTAATGAATGAATGACTCCTTTACTCTGCGGAGGGTTTGTTTGGTCGAATCCCTCACCTATATAAAGAGGGGTTTGTTACTTTTGTACAATTGATTTCCAATGGCTGAACCCCACAAACTGAATAAATATATATGCCTTTTATGACTTTCTTTTGTACTTGGGTTCCATCAACATGACTAGAATGGAAAAAATCTTCTCCGATTACTTACCATTTATCAATTTCCTTCCAAATATTTTTGAGCTTGCCATTTTCGCCTAAGCTCACCTTGAAAAGATCCACATCAAAGATCCCATTTTCAGGTAACATGTTTTTCTTCGTGGGCCGACTTATTGTAAAAAAATGTTATTTTCCATTTCACATTTACATGTCTTGAAAAAGAAAAGAGAGTTTTTTTTTATAAGAAAAAAAAAACAATTAGGTATTTTACAAAATAAGATCAAACATTGATGAAGGGTATATTTCCAAAATTTATTTCAAATCACCCTTGCATCCTTATAACCATATTTAGCCTAGAAACTTGGGATATAAGGTTAGTAATCAACGGCAAAACATTCTCACAGAGCAAACAAGAAAAAGAAAATGGAGTCGCATCTTACCTTTATACTCTGCTGCTCTTCCTCATGGGGTTTTCTCTTCATCTCTCCCACTTCAGGGGTCATCACAGTTCTGCCAGCATCTGCGTTCCCAAACCCAGAACTGTGAAATCTGGGAGAGCATTCCGAAAGCTTATCGAACTGCCTCAGCTGATCTGCCAGCTCTTTCTAACAATCTAACAACGAAACAAGGAAGTAGCAACTTAGATACCTTAATAAAGTTCGTGGACAATTCCACCGAACTCACTGAAGGAGTCTTTCAGAAATTGTCTTCAAATTTTTATAGTTCAATAATGAAGAGTCTGAAAGTTTACACCAGTAGGCGGGGAGAGAGCATCTGAAGATTGCTCAGCTGTGGAATAGCTGATTCTGGTCTACATGAATGCGAGAATGGCCCGGACTCAGCTCAATCGCAGGATATAATGTTCCGAGACATGATCAAGGGAACCTGCGAAACTTCAGCAAGTATCAACCACTATATTGTCGGAGTTGTTCATTGAAATAAGATGGTGGGGATTAGAAAATAGCAGTAATAATGTGATGGCTTCTTCTATTAAGCTGTCAATAGACAGAATTCAACAGATATCAAGTTTGAAAAAACTTGGAAAGTGATTCTTTCAAAAATTTACAGATAAAAATAACACATCATAAAACAAGGGTATGTCATCGTCCCAAAGAAGGGCAAATACGATCCTTCCAGACAAGCTTGTGATAGGTTGATATCAAAAAGCTCACACCGAATGGTGCAATCAGTTTCCTGTAGAAGGGATTCTTTAGTACATAATCAGTGCAAGAAATCTATAGATGAATTTCAAAAAGACTCCTCCATGTGTTGTGTTCCAGGCTCACATACCACAGCAACTTTTGTCCCTGCAAGATTAGTTGAATTTATAGTGAGATAGTTCCTATTGGGTACTATTTTAAACTAATGAAAATAAATAAATAATTTCATGGAAATAGGTGTCCTGGGAAACCTTGACAAGCAAACTAATGAAGTGATTAGTTGTGGATCTTAATACAACAATAGAAAATTTGTTTAGCCATAGCTTTTGCATTACATCCAAAGTCTATATCTATCTAAAATATATTGTAAAAACCCAAATAAATTTGAACTTTTATAAAAATTGGGCAAATACTTCGTGACTTGTTGCTACAACACAAAGAAAACCCTGAATTTTTTCTAGATTTCGGATGATCAAACGACCTCACCGTTGAATTCGCTTCTGCCAAACTAGTGCTACTATCTATGCGACTTCGTTGAATCAGATAGTCACTTTACGCTGGCTAAATAAGTGTCGGGTAACACATGGCTTGATAACACATGGCAAGCCATGTGTCACAAGGCATGCAAAAGCAAATGCATGTAGGCATGGCAAGCCATGTGTCCACATGCATGTCAATGGAGAAGTCTATAAAAGGGAAGGGAAATCAGTTCGTAGAGGAGGACAGGAACAAAAAGGAAAGGAAGGAAAAAAAGAGAAGAAAAAAAGGAGAGAGAAAGAAGAAAAAGTGGAGAGAAAGAAGGGGAAAAGAAAATCGAGCGCTCCAACGGCTGCCGAAACTCGCTCTACCTCAAGCAAAGTCCGTGATGTAATTTGTGGCTACACTCCAAGAGGTAGAGACTTTTCCTACTTTGGCTTCACTTCACCATAAGGGCAGGGCTGTGTGACGCCCAAATTCGAGGTCCATCGACCTCAAATCGCCAACTCCGCAGTGAAAATACCCGTGGATATTGTATATATCGATACCCACACTGTCTAATCCCATTAATTAGGATCCATTCATCAAGTCCTAGGTAATTTACATACCTATGCCCTGACACCAATCTGTGAAGCGAGGGTCAAAATTTCCTGTGGATATCGTGTGTCTCGATACCACATTGTCCAATCCCATTTACCGAGATCCGTTTAGCCACATTCAATAAACTTTTTATGTTATTTTCAAAACATATCACTGTGAGTTTAATTATAACTCTATTACATACACAGGCATATGTCAAAACTAGTTCTTTCCAAAGTTTTACAAAAAGAACTATACCAGCCACAGGTCGGCTTTCTTCAACCTCTCGGCCCCGAATGAGAGCCATTCCACCGGCAGCACCTTGTAACTGTTTTCCCATAAAGGGTGAAGCAACGCCTGTGTGAGGAGAGACTCCTACAGCCATCCCTGTCATGCAATGTTCATGGACACATTCACACACACACACACACATATATATATAGCATTTCAATAGAATGATAACATTCTAACAATGGAATACTACATGTTATGTCATAAAAATGTAGATGAGACCACTCATGTATAGTGCAAACCAGTTACTCGCTGCACTCCCATCACAAAGTAGCCAATGTGTGATAACATCCATCGTCGATGAATTTCATCCAATGATCACTTTGAAAAAAAATCAAGTGTTTAGAAATCAAAACTTATTAGATGTTTCACTTCCAATGATCATTTTATTAACAAAACATGCGTCTTTTTGGGTAGGAGAATTTTCGAGGTCTCACCGCAGACTTCGCACCCCTTCCTACACTTTCACTAGCTTTCATCATAATACATGTATAACCAAAATACCGAGGCTTTCACCCGAGGGGTATCTATCCCCTGCTTGCACTACCCGACACAAGTTTCATGCTCTGTGAATAGTGGAACTCCACTCGAACTTGTTCAATCCAGACTAACTCCACCATCTACCACCAAGGATGGTGTTTGATGGCACTATGCACTTACACCCATGAATGCGATGTCTCAGTACATATGCAATGCATTATGCCACTGCATATCAATTTCCTATCTCGTATGTAATGAATGTCATATGGACAATAACTCATGTATCATGAATAATTATGTCAAAAGCATATAATTTCGAAAACATTTCATCCAATTTCCAACATATTAAAATATATATATATCAACAAGAACAATCAAGAAGGTTATCACAAAATCAAGCAGTAACACTTTAAAACAATCCAATAGACTACGCCTACCATACAGACCACTTCAAAATGTATATCAATCATTCCCAAAATACCGTGAACCGGGGCCCCGATTCAAAAAAAAGCACCAACTTGGCCAAGCACGTACTACCAAAATAAATTACCTAAATCAAGATTCGAAATCTACGTCAAATCCCAAAATCAACATAACAATACAATTAATGTGGAGGCCCCGGAAATGACCACAACTTGGGTCAGAAGGTCTCGATTTTGGTGATTCAAAAGTCTATGTCAAGTTCACTGATGCAGCTACAATTTACATGAGGGACCCAAGTCCGAAGTCCCTCGGTTTCCCACCTAAAAATCAGTCCTAAAATTCGGCCAGTGTGCATCAAAATAAGGTAGCATTCCCATATTTCGAAATTATGGGCCAAATGAAATTTCTTAGGCAAAGACACAACCCCACGGCCCTTTACGGTGGAAAATAAACCAAAGTAGGAAGAATCTTTAATTCTCGTGGAATGTTAGCTCACGAACATACCTGACTTTACCTCTTAAATTCAACGGTTCCACCACTTAACGCCACTTTCCTTTTCTCCCTCTTTCTCTCTCCTTTTCTTCTCCTTCTCTCTCTCTTTGCTTTCTTCTCTTCCTTTCCCTTTCCTTTTTCCTTCCTTTCCTTTTTGTTCCTCTCCCCTTCTACAAACTTATCTCCATCCCATTTTATAGACATTCCATGTTCCATGCATGTGGACACATTGGTTTGCCATGTGTTACATGCATTTGCCTTTGCATGCATTGTGACACATGGCTTACCATGTGTCACCTGACACCCGTTGCCTCAAAAAACGTGAAATTCCAACTATTTCAGAGTTCAACAAAATTTGTTTGGGTAACTAGCTTTCGCGAGATGAATTCAACAATGAGGTCCGTTTTGTCATTCAAAATCTAGAAAAATTCCAGGTTTTCAACTTGTATTGTAACGTATGTCTACCGTGTTTACTCTCTTTTTGAAAAAGTTCAAATTTACCCTGTTTTACATTGCCTTTGTCCTATGAGGCTATTTAATAATTTTGAAATATGGGAGGTCAGTTGATTTTGATCCCGTACACTACCGATTTAAGACTGATTTCAAGGGGAAACTTCATGGACTTCGGATGTCCTTTATGTGAATTTAGAAATGATTAAGGAATGATGTGTAGGCGTTTGAATAACCCAAATCGAACCTCTACAACCCAAGTTATGGTCCACTTCACGAGACTACCACAGTTAGGTTGTTTATTTGTTGTGTCCGGATTTTTGAACTGATTTCGGTGCAGATTTCGTACTTATTTCGTGGACTGTTTTGGTGGTCTATCAACGATCGGTTGATGGCCTGAACCAGGACTGGTTCATGGCTGTTTTAGGATTGATTGTGTCCTATTTTGGTGGTCTGTTATGGCCGACTTGTGAGGTCTGAAATTGTGGATTGTTTTAAAGTGTTATTGTTTTATTTTGTGATAACATCTTCCAACTGTCTCCTGAAAGGGGTCAGAAAGCTTGAACCCAATTCCTACAGAGATGAATATAACTGATAAATTGTATGCTTTATACATAATTATCCATGATACATGATAAATTGTATATTAGAATTGTCCATATGACATTCATTACATATGAGACATGGAATTGATATGAAATGGCATGTTTGATTGCATATGCGTAATCGAGACATCGTGATTTGGGTAAAGTGCATTGCAATCAAACACCATACTTCTGTGATTTGATGTGGAATGTACTATTGATCAAAGCCCAACAAAGTCACACCGTTGCGTAACATGGAAATGTGTCGTAATATGAGATATCAGTGAAAGACCTGGTATTTTTAATTATACATACGTGTCCAATGGTAAAAGCCCGTGAAAGTGTAGGAAGGCATGCGGTTTCCATTGAGACTCCCGAAAATTCAAGCACGACAAAGATGTAATCAGACCGGTTCATGGCTGTTTTAGGATTGATTGTGTCCTATTTTGGTGGTCTGTTATGGCCGACTTGTGAGGTCTGAAATTGTGGATTGTTTTAAAGTGTTATTGTTTTATTTTGTGATAACATGCTTGATTGTTCTTGCTGAGAAGGGGCTGGGGAAAGCTTGAACCCAATTCCTACAATGATGAATATAACTGATAAATTGTATGCTTTATACATAATTATCCATGATACATGATAAATTGTATATTAGAATTGTCCATATGACATTCATTACATATGAAACATGGAATTGATATGAAATGGCATAATGCATTGCATATGCACTGAGACATCGCATTTCATGGGTAAAAGTGCATGATTGAAATCAAACACCATACTTGGTGATTTGATGAGTGGGCTGGTACTATTGACTAAAGTTCAACAAAGTCACATTGTTGCGTAAAATACGAAAATGTGTCTGCATATAAGCAGGATACCTCCTGTGTGAAAGACCTGTATTTTTAATTTATACATAATGTTCAATGGTGGTAAAAGCCCGTGAAAGTGTAGGAAGGCATGGGTTCGCCGTGAGACTCCCGGTACCGCTACCTACAAAGACACATGATTTTGTAAAAGAAAGTAGTCATTAGAATATAGACATCCAAAGGTTTAGCTTTTATAAACAAAATGAAATTTTGTTTAAATAATCATTAGATACGATTAATCAATTACTATTTATCACGATAGGTATTGTGGTGTGATGAGTCGTGATTGACTCGAATTTATTACTCTTTGGCATCACACTTAGTAATGGAGCTTTTAGTTTCTGAGCATGGTACATGATTGAGTCTCATCTCATTTCATGGCATGTCATATAGAATTCTATGATAGAATTGCATAATCTGTATGGAATGGTTGATGTGAATGCAAGTGCCTAGCATTGCATGTGCACTTAGGTAGTAGTAGCCTTTGTAGAAAGTTTCTCTACTGGGTGTGGCCTACCCATATATGAATATCAAAAAGTAAAGCAGATATTGGTGGATTCATTCTCATTAGGAGCCGAAATTATGGTAAATAAAATCTGATTGCGGGCTTTGTAACCTTTTGTAAAGTATCGACAAACAAGTTTGTACATACGCTTTATGAGGTTGTAATTAAACTCATCGTAATATGTTTTGAAAATAACATAAAATGTTCATTGAATGTAAATAATCGGATCACTGTATTGGATAGTATGGTATCGAGACACACGATATCCACGGGTATTTCCACGAGTTGAAGGTTGGTCAACAGACCCTCGGATTTTGGTGCGTCACAACTTGGTATATCAAAAGCTAAGGTATACGAACACCCAGGGTTTGGCGGGCATGGGTCTAGAACATTGCATTTATGGTGCAATTCATGTTTTGTGCTCAATATGATACATGATCGTGTGTTATGTGAATTATAAACATGGTAAAATGTATGTAGGAAAATATGAGCACTAGGGTTAGAGAACATAACCTTAAGAGTTCAGAAAATGAAAAAACGGAATAGTTCAGGATGTGATGTCACATGCACTACTAGTTAGACTAGAAAAATGAATCTCAATTTGTTCGACATGTAAGATGGCAAGTCGAGAAGAAGAGGAAGTGGGAAGGGGCGCTGGCGATGGGGCGGGCTTAACTGACCGCCACCACCGGCTAGCTGACAGCCGAGCCTTCGCTGGAGGCTATTGGTCGCTGCGGCGCTACTGTGCACAAGCGAGTGCAACATTTGCTACCATTGAGGCTAGTGCAGCGACAATAAGGGGTTAAGTAACCTCCAAGGTTCAAAGCATCATCCTCGGAGCCTTCGGTGGGAGGGATCCAATGATAGTTGATCATTGGTTTGGTAAGTGGAAAAAAATATTGGAGCTATGGAGATCATCTGGTACACGAGAATCAGAGGTCCGTAGCGTTTAGTTAGAGGTGAATCCCGAATATGGTGGGATTTGGTGAAGCCTCGAGGACTTAGAGCAATGACATGGGAAGGATTCAGATAGCTCATGAGTAAGTTTTTCCCGACATTTGCTCGACATGCAAAGGCTCGAGAGTTCTTGGAATTGGGAATAGCTTGATGGCCAGTGCCCAAATATGTGACTAAGTTTACTAAATTAGCCCGTTTCACTGATGACTATGTAGCCACGGACATGGCCAAGGTGATAAAGTTTGAGATAATTTGTATCCATCGAGAGTAAGAGTGGGACTTCTCCCTACAGAATGGACTTGATGGTGGACGGCTATGGCCGTGAGAGAGTAGATGACACACGAGCATCGAGATGCGGTGTTAAAGATAAAAGGAAGGAGAGCTGACCTTCTTCTTTTAGCTCAAGGAAGACGGACTCTACTCGCGGCGGTTTGAGGGACAAGGCCCGAGACGAATTCGATCATCCTATAGTAGTTGACACTTCGGGGCTCCAAGCCAAACAGGGCAAGGGACATGTTTCCATTGCCATCAGCCTGAACACCTAAGGCGGGATTGTCCTCAGAGACAAGAATTCCAGAGTTATGGGACACCTCAGTCCCAATCATCAGTGGGACGTACTGCTTGGTTGTTTCTCTTTACCATGAGCTAGGAGAGAGATAGTACTCGGTCGTAAGACGGGGGTCCTACTCTTGCGAGCGGTCGAGTTGAGGCTAGGGCTCTGGCGGAGACCCCGGACCCGGGGCGTGTCTGCCATTACACCTCGGTGAGCTTGCGGATCGATCCCATTATTCAGGGTATGTTTCTACTCTTTCGCCTATGGGCAAGAGTGTTATTTTATTATAGTGCATCTAATTCATTTGTTGCTGCATCTTGTGTGAAATATTTAGGCTTAGAAGTTAAAACCTTGGAAAAGTCGTTGTATGTGAATTCTCCCTTAAGAACTAGGGTGAGTATTGATCTGAAATATCGAGATTGTGAGTTAGAGATCTCAGGAATTCTGCTCACTGTAGACCTTTGGGTTATGGACATGTCAGATTTTGATGTTATCCTTGGGATGAATTGGTAGACGGCACATTGAGTCGTCATTGATTGTGATCGTAGGAGGGTTACTACCTACACACCAGATGATGTTTGTGTAATGTTTCAAGGGGATAAGCACGATGCTATGCCCTGCCGGTATGATCTTAGTGGCACTGACAGCCAGGAATACCGCAAACCCATTATGAAAGACGAAGCAAGACAGGAGTTGGGTCTACCTCGGGTAGTTTGCGAGTAGAAGGATATTTTTCCGGAGGAATTACCGGGATTACCTCCGCACAAGGATGTAGACTTCTGTATTGAGTTACACCCTGATACATCACCTATTTCTATGACGCCGCATAGAATGGCGTCTGCTGAGTTGCAGGAACTCAAGGTCCAATTGCAAGAATTGTTGGACATAGATTTTATTAGACCAAGCAATTCTCCTTAAGGCGCTCCATCGCTTACAAAAAGAAGGACAAGACCCTTCGCCTACGACACGACGTTGAACAAAGGTTAATGATCAAGAATCTGTGATTCATCGAGGATTGATGATTTGTCTGGACACCGAGAGGGCAGTCTTACTCCAAGATAGACTTCACCGGGTTATCATCAATCGAGGTTAGGGAGGCAGATCCCTAAGACGGCATTTAGAACATGTATACGCATTTCGAAGTTCACAATGTCATTCAGTCGACGACCCAACTGCGCATTCATGCCCTATCTAGATCAATTTGTTGTGGTCTTCGTTGACGACATTTTAATCTACTCCAAGTCAGAGGAGGAGCATGAGGATCATTTAAGGATTGTTCTCCATGCTTTGAGGTTCACTCCACAGATGCCACCCAAGAAATGCAGCCATCGAGCAGAAGATTCTCAAGGCGGCATCTAAGTTTGTCTTAGTGAACCCGAAGAAGGTTGAGGCAATTATGAGTTTGAGACTCCAACCGCCTTCGAGATACGAAGTTTCATTGGTCAGCACCCAAAATCACGGGGTCTTTTTTTTTTTTTTTCCACAAAATCCTTCAACAAGCTATATAATATCCTCATTCACGCATATTCACATGTCACTCACCCCAAAGCAATGACAATGTAGCTCCTCTCATTCAAGATTCTAGTAATTAGTGCACTAACAAGAATGATCAACTTTCAAAATCCATGCAGAAAGCAATCCAAACTACCATCCACAAGATACGGTCAGATTCTGTGACTGCAGCCTTCCATGTACTCAGTTAACGCAAGAAACTACCTCCCGACGAGGAAGTTATGGTCCTCCGAAAGTCGGCGCAATGAGCTCATTCCTCAGACAGTGTCACTAAATTAAAGGATAAGGTCACTACTTAAGAGGCCTGGGCCTACTATATTTGACATATCTGAATGCCATCCAGCATGTGGTCGTGATTATAGACTCCGAGGAGCTTTCCATGTAGTCTAAGAACACCCGAAACGGACTGACGAGGAAGTTGCCACATCCGGTTGGGCTTCACATGAGCAAAGAATCGATATGCGTGAATCGATGAAGCCTACCTGCTCTTCGTCTCTTTCGAACACGATATGAGCTCGCATTATTTCAGCCATGTGTGGATGGATTCTGGGACCAAACCCGCTTCATAGCCATTTAACGCAAGGAAACTAACCGAACGAGAAAGTTATAGCTGCTCGAGGTCGCACACCGAAGCCTATTCCCCGGGCCGAGCCTCTACAAAGAGCCTACAAATAAAGGAGGTCGGGCCACCACATACCATCTCGTCAGCCACGCAGACCCGCCGCCCAAAGAGGCGCCCACGTGAGAGCCCGCCCGCCCAAAGAGGCCAATCCTACAGGAGAGCCCCACCCACAGGCCTACGCAAGAGAGCCCGCCCCGTCCAAAGAGGCCGCCTCACGTGAGAGCCCGGCCCACAAACCATGCAAGAGAGCCACATGTCCAAAGAGGTGCCGCCATGCATGGCTCGGGCCACAACCATGCAAGAGCAGCCTGGGCCTGCCCAAGAGCTCGGGCCATGGTGGGGGAGAGCTCGGGCCCACACTGGCGTGTGAGAGCTCGCCCATGTCCAAAGAGGTCGCCTCATGGGAGCGTCGCCGCCTGGGCAGGTCGCCATGAGGAGCCTTCGCCGTCACCATCCTCTCAAACCCCTTCCGAAAGTAAAAAGGTCATAACTGGGTCGTAGAGGTCCGATTTGCTATTCAAGCCCAATGAAGTTCTAGGTGAGCTACAATTTTATCATGACGCACCAAATTCTCACTTTTCCTCAACCGAAATTCGCCCCAAAGACTAGATGTCTCATAGGCTCCAAAACGTAACACCATTCCCAATACGTACCATCACGTGAGCTCACACACGTTGTACCATCCCAAGTGAGTCAAGCGCAGTCAGCCATCCTGCGATAAATACTAAAAGAGGCCATCCTAAGAGAGCTCAACAAAAGAGCTCTACTAATACGTACCTCATTCTCTCAATTGAGCTTCACACACAACTCGCCTCTCGCATCTCTTCCAAAATGTCATAACTTCTGTGCGTATAAAGGCCCGATCACGACTGAAATGATCGCCACCACTTAGGTTACGATATACCTAAGGTCACAGCGCCAAATCCTCGGTCATCAACTAAAAATCAGTCTTAAACCGACTAGAAATAACAAAGGTGAGAGAAAATCCTTTACCAAATTGTATTAAACATGTGAACTCGTAGCGACCACAATTATTTACATCACAAGTACAAAACTTTGACGCTACCAATTTAAACAAACCGGGGTTTTCTACCCATAAATTTTAAGCAAAAGAACAATAATAAGCCATCTTTTAACTCCTTCAACTACACCCATGAAGTGCCTTCTCTTTATGTACCTGGGGTGACTGAAATGTTTTTCCCATCGACTTAGATGAAATGCATGCCCACAGAAAGCCTCCTGGCAGCGGCTACTTCCCACCTAAGTTACACACAATGACATAATCCGTAAAATCATTCACACACATTCATATAAAATATGCATATCTCTACATGAATGTTCACAATGCCCGCTTCCAGCCCTCACCGACTCCCTCAATACGCAATCACTACGTATGAAAACGCCGTAACAAAAGCTCGCTTTAAATCCACTGACCACCGAGTATCAAACCACCGACCACCTCCAGTATTAAACCACTGACCATCTCTCCAATAGAACCCTTATCGACAACCCTCCGATAGAGTTCACTGGACAACCCTCCCGATATAATCTATCGACAACCTCCGACATAATTCATTGGACAACCCGAACCATCAAGCATTAGGAACCCTCCGAGTACCCATTTTATTCATGCACTCACATCTTCGATTTACGCCGCGATACCCGCACATGCGGCGATAATGTCACCAAAGATAATATCTCATATTATACGGCTAACAAAACTACATGCAATAGTTATATTCATGCTTCATTCAAGCATCATGTTAATATATCGGGCTGTTATATATCAACATCAATATTCACACAATCTCGCATGTTATTCAAATGCAATAACACACAACAAGATCAATAACACGATTCACGACAAGAAGAAAATCGCCCGTAACTATAGCTCGAAATCACACAAACACTCCGACCTTAAAACCCCGTCACCAACAACAGCTTCTCACTGGAACCGTTTTTGAACTCAGCTCCATCACTGTATACACCTCATAGCCATGTCATGGCTCAAATGAAGATTAACCGAGTAGAGAGAACCCCTACCTTCTCGGCTGCAGATTCGCTCACCGCCGCAACCTCTGCTCGTTAATCAAAGAATCAATGGTTTCTCTTCCCTTTTCCGTTGTCTTTCTTCTTTCTTTCTTTCTTTCCTCTTCCACCGAACAAATTTTCTTTTTGTGTGGAGAATACTTATTCAGTGTGTAACACCTCTTCTTTCTCTCCTCATGACACATAAGATCCCACATGTCATTCATGCCCACTCTTCCACCACGCTATCCTCTCCTTACAAGATAGCGGTGACACTGTCGCACCCAAGTGCCAAGTGTCCTTCTTCAAAAAGCCATGGCACGATTTCATGCCACGTGTCACCCTCTCATTTGTCCGTTTATCTCGAAATACATGCAATTCCGACTTTCTCCGAATTCGACGAATTCACTACGTACTAGATTTCGTGAGACGAACTCAATCTGCACGTCTCCGTCATTATCCGAGATCTGGGGAGAAATTGTGCTTGCAACCCGTGTCTACTTTCTATTTTACTTTATCCTGGTCTCAATATCAAGTGTGGGTATTACAAGAGGTTCATTGGGGACTTCTCCCGATTAGCTAAGCCTAAGACGAAATTGACCTAAAAGGAGGTTAAGTTTGAGTGGAATGACTTATGTGAGAGGGCATTCCAGGAATTGAAACGAGGCTTTACTTAAATTCCTATTCCGGGATACCTCCCAGAGAGTAGACAGTACACAGCGTATTGTGATGCCTCATGACAGACCGAGATGCTATTACGCAAATTCCGAGATGGCCATGACTTATTGCTCGATAGCAAAATCATGAGCAGTTACTCCCACACATGATATGAATCGACAAATTGTCTTTGGTCTTGAAGATTTGGTGCCACTACCTATATGGTGAGCAATTCGAGGTGTTTGACCACAAAAACTGGAATACATCTTACTCCAACGGACCTCAATATGAGGCAACCCAGTGGATGGATTATTCGAGGATTATGAGTTCATCACATTATCATTCCAAGAAGGCAAATGTGGTGGCCGATGCGCTTCAACTCCGAAGTCACAGAGCACGCATAGCAGCTTCCCGCAGTGTGCCCGAGGTCATGGGACGCTGTGGACCCGCATCACAGTCAGACTCGTATTTTGGGAGCCTGCGGACCAAACTTTCCTACTAAGGAGTGATCGAGTCCTGTAAGTGTGACACGAGATAACCTATCAAGAACCGGTGCAAGAGTACCGGTGACGAAGGTCGGGTCATTCACTGATGGCGCCTCGATAGGGCAGATCAGGGTTCCCAATTGCGATTTGAGAAAGGAGATCCTCAGAGAGTTCTATTGCTCTCGTTTTGTTGTACATCCAGGTGGCAAAAAGATGGACCATGATCTTCGTCGCTAGTATTACTGAAGTGGAATGAAGTAGCAAGTTGGGGATTTTGTTCGTCGGTGTCTCACATGTCACAGGTAAAAGTTGAACACCAGAGGCCAATAAGGTTACTCCAGCCATTAGAGGTAGCAGAGTGGAAGTGGGAGCACGTCACGATGGATTTTGTAACTCACTTGCCATGAACACTAGAGCGGTTCTTCCGAGTTAATCCGATCACGGGTCTCCCACAATTTGACGGGGTTCGCATCATTTGGTATCAGAGCAACAGGTTCTATTTTCTGGTTTGCCTATCTTTTACGTTTTTTTTTTCTTTTCTTCTTTATCTAAACCCAAGTTAGTCACCGCTTCCATCCATTCCTTCTACCTCCCTGCTCAACCCCAATTTTAGTCACAACCTAATATTTAATACTCCATCCCAAGTCCGATATTTTTCATTCGATCTGACAACTTTTGTCTGCTTGTTTGTCTGCTTGTTTTAACAAATTCCATTCCAAAGTTAAAATAAAATAAAAATCGAGCCACAAAAAAAAAAAAAAAAAATTTCTGCAGGCCTAAAATACAAAAATCTATCAAATCGAGAAATTGTGTCCCTTTTTTTTTTTTTTTTTTTGCTAAGTAAGGCTTGAATATTGATTAATGCCACCAACCCGTCTCGATAGGTTTTTCGATTGAATTTTGCGAAAAATATGATTTGTTCGATTGTTCCAAAAGAACTAAAAGAGAAATTCTGGCTTAAAAAGGCAAGAGTTGATAAGAATATTAGAGTGAGAAAAAGCCACATATATTATGTGAAAACACGAGTGAACCGAGTGAATCATTCTTTGAGTGAAAACACATGAGGGATTGATTTGTGAGGTCCTATTTTTTTCTCTAACCTTGTTTTGCAGCACTATGTTAAACAACAACGCATTTGAAGGTGTGGCGGGAGGAGTTGACTTGAAGTTTATTATGGAGTCCTTAACTAGTGAAGCAAAGAGGATATTTAGGGCTGAATTGGAACAATTCCATGAGATGATGGAGCAAAGCTTCGAGCATCCACGAAACCCTCCAATAGGGCGTAGAAAGGAGAGACTACCAAGAAGAGGGATGTAGATAGAAGAAGAAGAGTATGACGGAGGAGGTTTTAAGGGTGAGATTGATCATGATTCTATGAGTCGTGATAGAGGCATGAGGGGAAACCAAGGAGAAAGCTAGGAACTGTGAAGATAATAATTGGGGAAACATTAAGATAGATCCATCTTCCAAGGAAAGAATGACCTCAAGGCATATCTTCGAAAGGGAGAGGAAGTGGAGCCGGTTTTTGATTGTCACAATTATTCCAAAATAAGAAGGTGAAACTTGCTGTCATAGAGTTCTCGGACTATGCAATAGTGTGGTGGGACCAATTAGTTTCGAATAAGAGACTGAATAGGAAGCCAGCGGTGGAAACATGGGAAGAGAAAAAGAGGGTGATGCGAAAGAGATTTGTCCCGACTTACTACTACCGAGAGTTGTACAACAAGTGGCAAAACCTGAGGCAAGGCAATCGTAGTGTGGAGGAGTATTATAAGGAGATGGAGGTTGCAATGGCTAGAGCAAATATTGAAGAAGATCGAGAGGTTACAATGGCGAGGTTTCTGGTGGTTTTAAATTGGGAAATTCAGAATATGGTGGAATTGCAACATTATGTGGAGTTTGAGGATATGGTGCATATGGCAATCAAGATTGAGAATCAAGTCAAGAGGAGGGGCAGTAGCAACACACATTTTGCACCTGGTCCAAGTTCATCTACGTGGAAATCGAATCAATGGAGGAAGAAAGAGAAGCCACCCAACGCCGTTTCCAAACATAACTAAAACAAGAGGGACCAAACCAAGGATATCATATAAACCCCGATTTTTCACTACTCAAATCGTGATATTATGTGGGTTTTAAATGCCAAGGCAAAATATATAGCAAGCCAATGTCCGAACAAAAGAGCCGCGATGACGCAGATAATGGTGAGATTGAAACAGACAATGAGTCGGGTTGTGATTCTATGCCATCCTTAGAGGATGCCAATGATGAGGAGTACGCTGTCCAAGGAGAGCCAGGAGGGCCTTAAGTGTGCAATCTAAGGGAGATGACGAGATGCAACACGATAACATTTGTCACACTAGGTGCCACGTCCAAAACAAGGTATGTAGTGTGATCATTGATGGGAGAAGTTGCACTAATGTCGCTAACACAACCATGGTGGAGAAACTAGAAATGCAAACATAAGTATCCTAATCTTATAAATTGCAATGGTTGAATGATAGTGGGGAGGAAAGGGTGAATAAACAAGTGTTAATCTCTTTTAGTATTGGGAAATACAAAAATGAAGTTTTGTGTGATGTAGTTCCAATGCAAGCCGGGTACTTGTTAGGAAGACCATGGCAGTTTGATAGGAAAGTTAAGCATGACGGCTTCACCAATAAGTACTCATTCGTGCACAACCAACGGACCGTCACTCTTGTTCCTTTGACACCAAGTTAGGTTTATGAAGATCATGAGGTCATAAAGAGACGAACAGTTAAATGAGTGAAAAAGAGAGTGAACAAAACAAAAAGAGTGAACAAAAGAAAAAGTGTGAAAAAGAGAATGAGCAAAAGAAAGAGAGTGACAAAAAGCAAGTGACTGAAAATTTGAGAGAAAAGGAGAGAAACCAATTTCTATACAAGGGCAAGTGAGGTTAAAAGAGCATTGTTCTTAAACAAGCCTATGATTGTACTTTTGTACAAAGAGGCACTTTTTAATACTAACCAACTTGACACTTCCTTGCCTAGTTCTATTGTCTCTTTGTGTGAATTTAAGATGTCTTTCCCGAGAAATTCGAAGGTTACCTCCTATCCGAGGGATCGAACATCAAATTGATTTTGTCCCTGGTGCTACCATTTCGAATCGACCCGTTTATAGGAGTAATCCCGAGAAGACAAAGGAACTCCAAAAGCAAGTTGTTGAATTGATGGAAAAGGGATATGTGAGAGAAAGCTCGAGTCCATGCATCGTTCCTGTGATTTTAGTTCCAACATTATGGTTAAGATTCGAGGACGAATCTTTTCAAGGAAGGGGGAAATGATAAGAATCAAAGCACAAAGGTGATCCATGTTGCTCCCTAGGGGCGATGGTCCTTTTCAAGTCCTCGAGCGCATCAATGACAATGCATACAAACTAGATTTTCTAGTGAGTGTGGACCCGCTTGAAGTCCCACTGGGCCCTATGACACGAGCTAGGACTAAGAGATTCAGCAGTTCTTCATGTTTTAATCCGAGACTTCACGTGAAGCTCGCGTGTTCAACTCCAGAAAGAAAACAAAGATGGTCCACGCCATCAAATTAACCGAACTGACTAAGTTTCATTTGTTGATTTGCTTATTTTGGAGCTAATTTGTCGTAGATTTGGTATTGATTTGTCATGATTCGAGCTTATTTAGCTACGATTCTTCGATTCAATACGATTTGTTCCTAATCGTCGCTATTTTGGCGATTTGATGTGGATTTATTCCGTGATCGCTACGATTTGATTCCCAAGCCTTATCCTAGAATTATCTAGTTTCCTTTTTTGCTTCTCCTCATGGACATTTTTTTAGTGTGTTAATTTAGGTGCAAAGGTTTCTTTTCTTTTGTTTTTGACCAAATATTTACTTTCCTTGTGGGCTAATATTTAGTTTCTATTCTACATATTTTTAGGCCTATTTAAAGGTTTGTTATCCCTACATTCTACAAGTGTTAAGCATTACTAAATCAGAGTTTAAATTTCTTTTTGCCCTTAAAGACCCTGACTTATCTGCTATTTCGCTACTGCTCATCAAGACTTATCAATCGGATCTCCATCACCGATTGTGGCATCCTCACATACCAAGGTTCTTGCTTCTCTATAAGCAACTGGTCGAGGTCTTCCATCCAAGCTAAATACTAGAGCGGTTCTTCCGAGCTAATCCGATCACGGGTCTCCTCACAAGTTGACGGAGTTCGTATCAGAGAAGAAAAAAAGAGAGAGAAAGAGAAGAAAGGGAGAGAGAAAGAAGGAAAAACCTGTTCCGACTGGCCTAACTTGTCTGACCAAGAAGTAAAGCTCGCAAGATATTCAACTAGGGCTACACTCCATGAGATATGATTTTCCTACTTTGCCATTTTTCATCATAAGGGTTATTTATTGTCTTCACCGAGGGGGTCGCTTTGACCGACCAACATGGGAATGTCATTTCTATTTGATCCCGCACGCAGTCGATTTAAGACCGATCTTCGTGGAAACCGAGGACTTCGAACTCTGGGTCCTTCATAAATTGTAGTTGCACTAAACTTGATGTAAGCGCTTGAATCATCCAACCGACCTCACAACCCGTTATGGTCCATTTCCCGAGACCGCCACACAATAAGCGACTGTTGTGTCCAGATTGACCGATTTCGCGCGCATTTTTATCGATTCGCGGGCCGTTTTTGCCGCTTGTTAATGACTGTCAAGTAAACCCGAACCGAGACCGGTTCACTATTGCTAGGATTGGATCGTGGCCCTGCTTTTTTAGTCTGTTATGGCGACGGTGAGGTCCGAAATTGCGGGATTGTTTTAAAGTGTTATCGCTGATTGATAAATATTTGATTGCTATTGCTGATATATGTTGGCACTGGATGAAATGTTTCTAAATTATATTGCTGACATAATTATCCAATGATACTTATAAATTAAGGTTGGAATTGGTCTATACGACATTCATTATATACGACATAATTGATATTTAAATTATAATACATTGCATATGCATCAAACATCGTGATTTACAAGTATAAGTGCATGATTGCAATCAAACACCATACTTAGTGATTTGATAAGTGGGTCAGTACTATCGACCGGTCAATGTATCACACTGCTTAAAACATGAAAATATGTGTCTGCACAAGAAGTAAAGATAGATACTCTCTTTGTGTTGAAAGACCCGGTATTTTTGTTATATATATATATATATATATATATATATATATATATATATATGTGTGTGTGTGTGTGTGTGTGTGTGTGTCAAACGGTGAAAGCCCGTGAAAGTGTGAAGGTGCGGTTCGCGCAGGAGACCTAAAAATTTGCTACCCACAAAAGACACATGATTTTGTAAAGAAAGTAGTCATTAAAAATATGACATCCAAAAGGTTTCGTTTATAAACAAACGAAATTTTGTTTGAAATAATCATTGGATGTGATTAATCAATGACGCTTTATCACGCATAAGCATCAGGGTGTGTGATAGAGCCTACGATCGATTCTGGGAATTTATTACTCTTGCATCACACTGAGCAATGGAGCTCAGACGGTTCTGAGCATGGCACATGATTGAGTCTCATCTCACTTCATGGCAAGACATAGAATCCATGATTAATCAAGATAATCAGACAAGATCGCACGCAAGATCCCAGCTGAGTGAACTCTTATGTGCTGCTTCTCTACCCGGGTGTGGCTCACCCTATAAGGGATAACATTTCAAAAGTGCAGCAAAGAGCCAACCTGAAGAAAGCCTGACGGGCTTTGTAACCTTTGTAAAGTATCGACAAACAAGCTGTAATACATTCAGACGGCAACAGAATTAAACTCATCGTAATATGTTTTGAAAATAACATAAAATGTCTATCGAATGTAAATAAACGGATCCCAGATGGAACAAAGGTGGTATCAAGACACACGATATCCACTCCGAATTTCCACGAGTCAAGGTTGGTCAACAACCCCTGGGATTTTGGGGCCACATATTCGTGATACAATAGTGCCTATAAAAAAATATATAAATACAATAGTATTTTACATTAAGCCCACCTTTTTTTAGTAAAAGATCAGTCGTAAGAGATTTCTAATTGATCGATACACAGAGCTAAAGATATTGATATATCAGCATATAGTGGTTCAAATTTCACATAAATCAAGGTTGGTTTACAATTAAAATATTTGAGGGCATGCACAGTAGTATCCTTGGGATATACTACTAAATACTCAAATTCTAACTCTGTACAAATCCAAAGCCCAAATTCCACAATTTACACCAGTATCAATGCCATTAATAAAGAAATACAGAAGAAATTCATCAGGAATGACCCATGTGTTAGAGTTTGAGAATGTAGAGGAGAGGATTTGCAAGTAAACTTTTATCATCTGGACTTGCAGAATCTGGGTTGCTAGTAATTTTATAGCATTCTATTTAGTGAAATTCACTTCACATGATAGTGTCACCTAACAGGTTACAATTTGAAAAAATAGCTATTGTAATAGTTAAAGGAGTTAAAAAATAATTCTTAAATGGCTAACAATTTTAAAACCAGACATGTTAATAACAAATTCAGCTCCTCTACTAAGAGATAATGCTTCAAAGCAAAGACAACTCATCGTGATAAGATTATTATCTAATGTTTGTGTCTAAACAGATTAGCAATTTTGGTGTGTATGGGTGTGCTGATATATATAATGGAAAGAAATTTATCAACAGACAAATGATAATCCAACAGAGGTTAGAATATCCCACTTTAATAGAAAATAAAGCAATAAGAATAAACCATCAAACTTGCACAATTTTTGGGGGTTCATAATTTAATAGTTATCCGCATAGTTTTAAAAGACGCACTTAAGTAACTAGGCTCAAGGCACAACCTGATGCAAAAGCTTCTACAACATACAGAATTCGATCTTAATTATGGAAAATTCATATTCGAGAGGTTGTGAAACTATGGAGACACCAAATATGTTTCTAAATCCAAGTATTTTGAGTCTTGTTACTATTTTGATTTGGAATTGTTTTATTTTAGAAATATTTGTTCTCCAAGTCAAAGTAGTAGTTGTTTTATTTAATTTAGAAAGTTTGTTTTCCTAGTCAAAATAGGAGTTTCTGTTTCTTTTTAAGAGTTGTTTTATTTAAATTAGAAAGTTTTTGTTTTCCAAGTCAAAGTATGAGTTTCTTTATTAGATTTAGAAAGTATGGGGCTATACATACACCCCCCCTAATGTAGTATTTTGACAATCGCTTAAGTTTAATACTATTTTTCTGTGCTTTCTTTTTAAGAGTTCTCTTCTATTCTCTTATCTCTTGGGTGGATTCCCTTAAGTGACGAGTTCATTGCTTCTTATCCTTAGGTGGATTCCTTGGATGGCGAAATATATCTCTTGTTCTCTAATCTTCCCTTGAGTGGCGAGTTCATGGCTTCTTATCTCTTACTGGATTCCTTGAGTTGTGAAGTAAGTACCTATCCTTCTAAACATCTACTTACCTCATCATCTTCTCTTTTAACTTTTCATATCCAATTCTCCAACCATAACTCTCAACTTTCCAAATCTTGTTCCGTACTTCTACACCCTTTCCATATACTTCGTGTCATCCTAAAAACCATAAATAACATCATCCTTAACCTTTGAGAACCCCCAAATTCGTACATAGCCCTAGCCAACCTTAGAAAAACCTGAAAAACCGCAACTAAATTTTAAACAAGGTTGTTTCGCATCAAATCAAACCCGAACCTTTCCAAACCTTAAATCCTTCATTTTAAACCTTTATTCCATCATATATAAACCCCAAATAAACCTTATAACCTTTGAAACCAAACATATCCCTTACCCATCTAAGTTCTACCCCATCACCCTAACTTACCTACACCCTTTAGATCATCCATCACGGTCCCATCCTTGCATCACAAATCACTCTCTGTTGCTACTCGACTTCCAAGACACATGCTCCTTACTAAAAAGGCGACCCTTATAGGACTATAATTTCTTTCTTTTAAACACTTCAATTTGGAAATTTTAATATATATTGAAATTTATATAATTTTACAACTTTTTTCATTGAAATTTTATTTAAATGTTAGGAATATTTAATTTTTTATTGATATAATCATACTTTGAATCATATTTTATAAAATTGATACACATCCAATCTCACATTTCACTTCACAAAAGCCTGCGCCTTAGGTGCGCCTTTTAAAACTATGGTTATCCGTATACTAAACCAGCCTACTAATGATCGTGGTCCGCCCAAAGTTTGCCTAAACTTCTCTAGTCAACTCAACAAATTGACTTGAATCACTATATGATCGTATTGTCTTGTTCCTTCCTTTCTTCCTTTGCCCATTCTACCACCTCTGCCATCCTTTGTAAGCAAGGCTGAAACCTTTCTCAGATCCTCAATCACACTCAAACAGCTCTTTTCTAATTCAAAAAAATAGACCATTTTATCTTCATGGTCTATGAAAATACCTCCTGCTTCAATCTGCAAAATATATCTCTTTTGATAGGTAAAGTCAAAAAATCCATTAAAAGAACCCATCTAAACATAGCTTAACAAAAACCCATCTAAATTGAACTAGTTGCCAGGAGAGGTATTCAATGAATGAGGACTTTTGGGGTTACCACTTCTTTGGGCTTTGATTCTAGACCTTCACCTGATTTTATTAGCTTGTTAGGAAGGGGTTAAGAATTCAGTTAGCTGGTGGTCTCCCTCTTTTCTTGCCTTCAGTGCACTTTGTATATTTGCTGGATATTTGCCCTATTCATCTAAGGTGCCTATTTAGAAAATTATGTAAATTTGTAGGTAAGGCATTACATCCTAACCAAACTATCAAGTTGTTTCAAATTTAAGATCATTGATCTAATTTCTATCTATATATAAGTTATAATACCCAGAAACCAAAACCCATTTATCCACACTACCAATTGAATTAAAAAACACAACAGAACCAACCAACATTTACATATGGATCCATTTGGTCGATGAGAAAATAAAATTTCGAACTTCAAAATTTCTCAATTCATTACCTGAGGAAACTAATACTCAGTACCCTCTCCAACAAACTACAACTAACAAAAATTTACCAGTAATTAAAGGAGAATGGAATGCGTTATTTAATCAAAAGAATTAAGCTCATATAAACTGATTCCACTCTGTCACTGAAAGACAACCATCCCTAAGATTAGATCCACATGTTAGAGATTAATGGTCTTTTTCTGCTGCTCTCTTGTGTTTGTCCAAAGGGTCTCAGTCTGCTCTGTTTTTTGCCTGTTTATGTTTTATTTTTATCTTTTATGTATCATGTCTCTAGCATTGGTTTGTTATGGTGAAGTAACCCTTTAGTTCTCTTCTTTGGGCATATACATAAAGTGGTAGGGGTCAGCCGTCAGTTGTGTGCTGAACCATCCTTTCTTCATTTTTTTTTGCTGTGCTCTGTTTCTTGCCTTTTCCAACTTGGTATCAGAGCTACCCAGGTTCAGGCACCATCAAATCAAACCATGGCAGACTTGGACTCTTCCATCTGCAGACTACATCAGACCCAACTCCTTTGAATCTCAACACACACCAGCAATCCATCATAGCAAACAATAGCTCTCTGTTTGGCTATATGACAAGCTTCAACTCTCCAGTAAAACTGGACCAGAATAACTTTTTGTTGTGGAAATCGGTCGTCCTCCCTGCAGTGAAAGAGCATGACCTAGATGGATATTTACTTGGAACACAATCCATCCCAGAGAAGATGGTCTCTAGGAGAAATCTGGTGAAAAGAACTCATATTCAACCCAGCCAATGTAAAATGGGTTCGCACATATTAAAGATTACTGTTGGTTGCCCTCCATATGCCAGAGAATGACCTGCCTAAAGTAGTGGTCTCTCAACTGCTCATGAAAAGGGAAGGCATTGGAAGTGGTGTACTCATCTCTGCTCGCTCGAGTTTTGCAATTGAAGATTCAACTCCAAACAATTCAGAAAGGGTCCCTATCTATGGATGAATATCTCACCAAAATGAAGATGGTTGCTGATAATCTTGGAACTGCCAGGCACCTTGTAATAGACAAGGACCTCATGCTTCATGTTTTAGCTGGCCTTGGACCAGAATATGATTCTGTAGTAGTGAATCTTACCTCCAGACTTGTGCCTGCTACTTGGCAAGAAGCCCAAGCACTACTATTGAACCAAGAAAGCCGTATAGATCAGATGAATGCTACAATGAATTTGGATCTCTCAAATGCCTCTGCTAACTATGTCTCTAATCAAAAGGCTGAAGGTGGGAATAGCCAAAACACAAATGGAAGAGGCAGAGGCTCAGGACCAAACAAATTCAGAGGAGGTTGGGGTGGACGTGGACGAGGTGCTCGAGGAAATTCCAAGCCTTCATGTCAAGTCTGTAACAAAATTGGACACACCACTCTTTGTTGCTATTATCGATTTGCCCATGCCTTTCAAGCTCCTCAGAACAATCAGGTTTCAGCCTTCATTGCCACACCTGAATCGGTCTCTGATCAGTCCTGGTATGTTGATAGTGGAGCCACTAACCATGTCACTGCTGAACTTGGCAACCTCTCTATGAAGTCTGACTATCATGGTGAGACCAACCTCACATTTGGCAACGGTAATAAGTTTCCTATCACTCATATTGGTCATACCAGAATACTATTTTCTCACCTTCATTTGAAAAATATTTTATTAGTTCCTCAAATTAAAAAGAGTTTGTTGAGTGTTTCTCGTTTAACAGCTGATAAGAAAGTTTTTGTTGAATTTCATCCCGATGTTTGCTTGGTAAAGGACAAGGAAAATCATTAGGTGGAATTGTAAGTGGAAGTTTCTTAAGATGGACTCTACAAACTACATATTCCTGAGACTGAAAATCTAACAAAGCCAACTACTCATTCCATTGTAAATCCATCCATCAATCCAGTGATGAGTTAAATTCAGCTGAGTCAAAAAGAAGGGTTGATTCCCAATGTCTTGTGTCTTCTATTTTGAGTCTTGATGTCCTATATAGAAGGTTAAGTTATCCATCTAGTAGAGTCATGAATCATGTCCAAAAATCTTGTAACTCTGATATTTCAATCAATGAAAAACAAAGTTTCTGTAATGCTTGCCATTTGAAAACTCATGCCTCATTTATAACTCTCTTCTTCCATAACCTTCTCACCTCTTGAACTAATTCACACAGATATATGGGGCCCAGCTCCAATTATTTCAACCTCAGGATACAAATATTACATTCATTTCATTGATGATTTTTCCAGGTACACTTGGGTCTATCCCCTTCAAACTAGAGCTGAAGCCTTGAGCTCCTTTATTCTCTTTTGGACATCAAAAAAAAAAAAGTCCAATCAGATTGGGGTGGTGAGTATAGACCTTTTGAGATATATCTAAGAAATAATGGAATAGTTTTCCAACATCCTTGTCCTCATGCTCATGAGCAAAATGGAAAAGCCGAGAGAAAGCATAGACACATTGTGGAAATGGGTTTGACTCTCCTTGCTCAAGCCCGTATGCCTCTAAGATATTGGTGGGAGGCTTTTCAAACCTCAGTTTACCTTATAAATCGTTTACCTACACCAGTTTTGAAGTTCCTATCACCATTAGAAAAACTTTATAAAAGGAAACCCGGTTATAGACATTTCCTCAAAAACCTTGGGTGTTCTTGCTTTCCTTACCTCAGGCCTTTCCAATCCACCAAATTTCAGTTTCACACAACTAAATGTGTCTTCTTGGGGTACAGCAACTCTCACAAAGGATACCTTTGTCTTCATCATAGTGGTAGAGTCTATATCTCACGAAATGTTGTGTTTAATGAAAACGAATTTCATTATTCTAGAGGCTTTCCAAATGCCAAAAACTTGAGTCCTTCAGCTAGACCACCTTCATTTTTTCAATTTCCAGAAAGAAGGTGACATATCCTTAGAACCCACAGAAAAGCCTTTTCATTCTCAGATATGCAGTGAAGAGCCTTCAAGTGAAAGCCAACCTGCAGCCACAACCCCTATAGCTGAGAACAGACTTCAACTGCTACTCCTACAATTTCATTCTCTCAAAAACCCTAAATTTTTGGCTTTCCAATAAACTCTTAAACTTAGTAAACCACTAGTGCAGTCAATTCCTACCACTTTGGAACACACTCAAGCACCAGAAATTGAACCTGTACAAAATCAACCTAGACATCCCATGCAAACAAGGTCAAAAAGTGGCATTTTTAAACCTAAAGTCTATGCAGCCAGCCACTTGAAATCTTCAGAACAGCCCTCCAATTGCTACTGAACCAACTTGTGTGGTGAGAGCACTTATGTTCCAATGTAAGAAGGCAATGGATGAAGAATTTAGTGCACAGATTCGAAATCTTACTTGGGACCTTGTACCTTACCACAATACAACATTGTTGGAAACAAGTGGGTGTTCAAACTAAAACTCAATCCTAATGGAGGTGTGGAAAGATACAAAGCTAGGTTGGTTGCTAAGGGGTTTCACCATACACCTGGTATTGATTTCAAGGAGACCTTCAGCCCAGTGGTTAAAGCTGCCACCATTCGAATGGTGTTGACAGTGGCTGTGTCAAGAAATTGGGATATTAGACGATTTGACGTAAATAATGCTCTGCAAATGGCACTCTTGAAGAAGTGGATTACATGGCTCAACCTGAGGGATATGTTGATGACTCAAAACCGAATCATGTATGTAAATTCAATCGTGCATTGTATGGTTTAAAGCAGGCTCCTAGAGCATGGTTTGATAAGTTGAGAGCTACTTTAATACAATGGGGTTTTCAGAACTCGAAGTCTAACACTTCCCTCTTCATTTTCAACTCAAATGGAAAGACTATTGTTAGTCTACGTGGATGATATGTTGTTGACAGGGAATGATGAGTTGTTGCTAAACAAGCTCACAAGTGACTTGAACAGAAAGTTTGCTTTGAAAAACTTGGGACAGATTCATTTATTGAAGCATATCGTGATACAACAGGTTTATACCTATCTCAGTCAAAGTATGTGACTGATCTCCTTAAGAAACACAGCATGGAAAAAACGTGAAGCCCTGTTCAACGCCAATGACAATTGGGAAATTACCATCAAAAAGAAAAGGAACAAATGGGAAACCCTACTCTCTACAGAAGTGTAATTGGCGCCTTACAATACCTAACTTTGACCAGGCCAGGCATCTCCTACAGTGTAAACAAGCTCAGCCAATTCATGCAAAGTCCAACTATGATGGATTGGCAAGCAGTGAAGAGGGTTTTGCGGTACCTTAAAGGAACTTTGGATTATGGAATTCACTTAAAACCAAGTACAAGCCTTGGTTTATAACTGCATATTCAGATGCTGATTGGGGTTCTTGTCCACTTGATTGAAAAAATCAAGCTAGTGGTGTTTGTGTATACTTTGCATTCACTGGATTCCTGGTCTTCTAAAAACAGCATGTGGTGCCTCCATCCAGCACAGAATCAGAATATCGGTTCTTGCCCCCTTTACGTAGCAACTGAACTAGCCACCTTGCAGCAACTGAACTAACCTAGTTGCCGTCCCTCTTGAAAGAGCTGAAAATCTCTCTTCCAACATGTCCACTGATTTGGTGTGATAATATGAGTGCCAACTCATTGGCTGCTAATCCAGTTTGTCATGCAAGAACCAAGCACTTGGAGATTGACCTTCACTTTGAAAAAGACAAAGTTCTCCAACAAGACCTGGAAGTTGGATACGTACCTTCTAGTGATCAACTTGCAGATTGTTTGACCAAAGCATTAGCTGCCAATAGACTTCAATACCTAAGATCCAAACTCGGGGTAGCAAAGTCACCCGTTCATTTGAGGTGGGCTGTTAGAGATTAATGGTATTTTTCTGCTGATCTCTTGTGTTTGTCCAAAGGGTCTCAGTCTGCTCTGTTTTTTGCCTGTTTATGTTTTATTTTTATCTTTTTTATATCTTGTCTCTAGTATTGGTTTGTTATGGTGTAGTCTAGTAACCCTTTGGTTCTCTTCTTTGGGCATAAAAATAAAGTGGTAGGGGTCAGCCGTCAGTTGTGTGCTGAACCTTCCTTTTTTCATTTTTTTGCTGTGCTCTATTTCTTGCCTTTTCCAACTCCACACTATTCAGAAACTGTTTCTCGCTGAGAAAATAAAATTAATAAGTCATGAAAACTCCACCGAATTAAACCTTCTAGGACGCTCATTTCCGCTACCTTAGTTAAGCTATGAATTCTCTTTTCTTCAGTTACCTACATAATTTCTAGATCCAAACAATAAACCAAAAAAAATAAAAAAAATCAATTCACTTTTTCTTTTATTCCCATCAATATAGGATAAATTCGTGATATACCCGTGAGCGATTGGAAGCAATGGAGGTCGAATGTATCAGCTTCAAGGAGTTCGATCCCCTGAGCAACCCAAAGTCGGAGATAACTGCTGAGAAATCGCATGCATCGAATGCCACAAACTCGCCAGTCGCAAGCTATCATTCGTGTCCATTCGTCCCGCCGATCCATAATCCTAAAATCCCATGCACAAGGTCAGACCGCCTTTGTTTCCTAGAAAACAGCTTCCCCCAAGATTTTTTTTTTTTTCCAAATTGAACTCCAGATGTAAAGGCGTATCTTCATTAGCAAAATCCACAAAGGACTATCGATATACTCTGACATTCCGAAATAGTTCCTCAAGTTTTTTTTTCCTTCCTATTTTCTCGACAAAAATTTTCGCGGAAAATGATTTCCTTGGAAATGCAAAGGAGATTCTCACCTTGTAGAAGATTAAGCCCCCGGATTTGTTGATGATGTAGAGACTGTAGATAGCGGCCATCGGAATTTGTCTTCCGGAAATCCCTAGAAATGAAGAAAAATCAACTGTAGTATATATATACTAAACACAATGATTTATTTACAAATTATTTATCTCGGTGCAAGAAAATGGGCCTAAATGTATGGGCTCACCCCAAATGTTGCTGGCCTTGCCCAAATTGGGCTGTCCAACATTCTAAATCGCTATTGGCCTTAATCGTTACAAAAGATTATCTATCAAACGGTCCTGACTGAGCCTGCTGTTGTTTGAGAAAAATCAATATATATATATATATATATATATATATATATATAAATTTGACTTCAAAATCAATATATTAATTATGTAATCTTTTTGAAGAAGACTCAACCAAGGTTAAAAATATCGGTTTCGATGGGTATATCTACATTTGATTTTACTTGATATATCGAATATATCAAGCGATATTTTTACTACGTAATATCGATATATCTAAATTAACAAATATAATTCAAATTCATAGAAATTCTTATAAAGTGCAAAAATGACATTAATAATCAAATATACACATCGATATTATTACATCAGAATGATCTTTCAAAACCAAATGCAAGATCACGCTTTCATCGCAACATTCGACGGCGGATCCCATCTTGGTGAAGACAATACTCATACCAAGACATAATATTCCGATAATATTAATTATAGGATCAAACATGTATGCATAAATGTCTTAATTTGTACCTATAACCTCTCAATGGATAGGAAATTCGAGGTTTACCCACATACTCATTTGAAATCCTTGTCAGATTTATACTTAATTCGTAATCTACATTCGTACCGCGAGAATAATGACCGTCAGGTCTACCAAATTAACCCGCGATGGCGTCGACCAACCTACTGCGTAGCTGAGGAAAGCGAGACTATTGAATGAATCATTATATTGATGCGCTTCAACGCCATTAACTCAAACTACCAAACTTAATTCTCATCACGCAATAAGAAGTCATCCTTTCTCGGTTTAATCTCTCTATACTGGGCTCAATCGCTTCAATGTAAAACCCCGTAAATTTGAATTTTTTCAAAAATCAGAACAAGCAAATCGGTTCTACAAAGACAAGCCAATACAGACCAATTTATAAATCCTGATGACGAAACTGATTTCACCATTGAATGCGTCTCGCAAATCTCATCTGCATCGACTTCACAAATTCGAGGCATACGATATTTTCATGTTTCTGATGACAGTGTCTAAAGGATCTAAAAATTGGATTTGAAAATTCGAAAAAGGAAAATAATTTAACAATTCATTTAATATAATTTGAACATGAACCGGGACGAAATAAACTGTTTTAGGGCAAAAATGGACCTGAACATATTGTGGACATGTGACGCGACATGGGTCAAGTGTTTAAAAGTGCGGATAAGGTTAAAAAAGTCATAAAGGGGTAGAAGTGACCTCATTTTCCTGCTAGTTTTTTTTTTTTACATGAGAGAGAGAGAGAGAGCAAGAGGGAGAGAGGAATCCGCTTTTCATTATCCACTGAAATTGTCATTGAATTCATCGCTTCAAGAATCCAAAGCTCATCATTCACGAATAAGCATAAGCAAGGAAGCATTTCAAAACAAAGGATTTCACCAATATCCAAACGTACAGATTTTAACCAAAGTTTTCTGCCAGAGCAAAGGTTTTGCACTCATTCGATTCTAATATGCTCAAAGAGATAAGGGTTCTTCATACTTTGGGTTATTTTCAACCTTAGGGCTGTTTTAAGGGAGTTTGGTTGTACGATGTCCTATAATGTTCGACCGCTTAAACTATTAATGACTGCTTACTACCGATTAAGCGCGCTCAGGAATTTGCTCAGATAGTGTGTAATATGTCCCAAAAAGTGTTTAGGGATTGTTTGGATTAAAACAATAATAATGGACTGGACCGTTAAGGATATTATTCGGACTATGTTAAAACGCTTTTACCGGCGTTTCATGTTCGATGTGTACGGCTTGTGAATCGTTTTGTAATTGTGTATAATATGTCCTAAAAAAGTGTTTAGTGGACCGTTTGAATAAAATAATAATAATTCGGATCGCACGGCTTGTTCGCCTGGCTTTGTGAATGTGCTTTAAGAGCCAATGAAAATAAAGTTTTTGTGTGGTTTTTTTTTAGTACATTATATATGCTAAGTACTGGCCTTGAAGTGTTAAATGTGTTAGTTACTTGATTAGTGATAACATGTTTGATAATTGTTGTTTGATGAATGTTGATATGGGTATGCTTATATATTGACATTGAAATGAATGTTTGTTTTGGAAATTATATGTATATAATATAATTGTCCATGATACATGACAAAGTGTATGGTTTATATTATCCATATGGCATTCATTACTTATGTGATTATGGCATTGATATGCATAAGATCGCATTGCATATGCACTTAAACATCGTGATTTCATAAAAGTAGTGCATGGTCAGAATCACACCCGCATTTCCATGCATCACGCTGGCCTTGCATCATAGACAAAGTCCAATAGAGTAACACTACAGATGAAATCCGAAAACTCAGGCCTGCACAAGAATAAAGGCTAGACACTCTCTTGGGTAAAAGGCCCAGTTATTGGTTCATTACACTCCAACGTTGAAAGTCCAAAAAGTGTAAAAGGCCTGTGGAGCTTGCGATGAGACTCCAAAATCCGCTACCCACAAAAGACACATTTCAATACTTAAATGACCATTTTGTGCATAACATTCAACAAGTTTTAGTTTGTAACAATGAATTTTGTTTAAAATTATCATTGGATGTAAATCCATCAATGATATTTTATCGCACATTACTGATTGTGTGGTGGGAGTCAAAGAGTCGTATGGTGTATGAGTGAATCTCATCTCATTTCATAGCATATCGTAGAATTCCAACCTAGATCAAGATATTCGCTGGGAATTGTTGATGAATGTAGTGCGTCAGATGAATATCAGATGTGCACTTAGGTGAAGTACCTTCGTAAGAATTACTCTAATAAGCACCACCTGCATACTAGATAATATTTCATGCGAGATGCGTTTGCGCCCGATCCCACGCAAGAGCGAGGAAAACTCGCTTGTGCTTTATGATTGTTTTTGTAATATTTTTCGAGTAAATAAATTTGCATACCTTTATGTAAAAGAGTTTAAATCAACTCATATGGACTGTTTACGGTTTTACATGTTTTTATATGAATGTGGATAAATGGGCATAGCGTACACTTTACTTATAAAATGGACTCGTGTGGCTACCAGGTTATATGGGCCTCAAATGGGTCATGTTATCAGATATCAGGTAGTTAGGTTTGATAGAGCTCTACACAAAGGAGAATCTATCCCATTTTTTGCTAAATTATGGATCCCTGCAAATGGGACACAACAAAGGTGGTATCAGTTACACAATATCCACAGCATTCACGTGTTAATTTAGCATCAACGTATCCCGTGATTTTCGGACGTCACATCCACCCGAACTACCTCTCCTGTAATTCAAGTGGTCTTCATCTTGCGGTAGCATGTGTGAAATCATCTTCACTAGTGAATGGACTTAATGATATTCACTGATCAACTGCGATTATCCCCACCATCATTTCCAATATCACTACCATCATCGGGTCCCTCTATCCTCTCGACAGAACATACTCAGAAGTAGGCGATAATTAAAACTAAGTCTACTACTATATTCAACACTTTAATCAAAAGAGGGTCGAGAAGTGACAATGGACTGAAATGGGTCGCTAGTGTTCTAATCGTAAATCAGCATTGCGAACTTTAGATAAAAACCCGTCAACATCAACACCGCTTCTCGAACATGTGCAACACCAGGTATCAGATTTACTCATCATCTAAATGAGAGGTTCAACCCATTTGAATAATTGATTATCCTTCTTCACTAAACCACCAAAATGTCAAGTAACCAAGCGTAATCATTTTCGCCAACTTTATTAAGATTTGCTGCATATTCGCATCTTTAGTTTCCATGTCAGAAAATAAAACCAATTGTTGAGCTGAGGGTAAGCTAGCCGATTTCTTTGTTTTGTATGAATAAAAGCAAATGTGCTCCAATTTCTCTTACATGCTGAAGATGATACAGTTTGGGAAATAATCTTAAGGGTCAAATTCCTTAATGTGGGAGCGTGGTTTTCATGCATAAACCATACCATAAAAATTGCATATTATGTTTATTTCAAGCTTTTAAACAAATGCATATTGCTGGTGATCACAACCTCCAGCGTTTCCACTTCTACATCCTATAAACTTCAATAATTATAATCAATTTATATTCAAATCAAATCAAATATAAAGTTATATTAATTATTATAAGTTCAATAAAATGTGTTTTTACATTAATAAATAATTTATTATATTTCATAGTCATAATCATAATTTAAATCTAAGTTATATTAAATATCTAACATATATAATATGTTCGGTCATGCATTAATTAATAAATTTTTATATTTCATATTCATAATATCAATCTAAATATAAAATTATATTAATTATCATAAGTAAAAGAAAATATGTTTTTACATTACTTAACAATTTATTATATTTCATATTCATAATCATAATCATAATCTAAATCTAAAGTTATATTAAATATCTAAATATACATAATATATGTTCATATTTCATAAATTAATTAACAAATTTTTATATTTTATATTCATAATCTCAATCTAAATATAAAGTTATATTAATTATCATAGGTTAAAGAAAAAATGTTTTTACATTAATTAACAATTTATTATATTTCATATTCATATTCATAATCATAATCAAAGTCTAAAGTTATATTAAATATCTAAAATATACATAATATATGTTCATATTTCATATTCATAATCTTAATCTAAATATAAACTTAAATTAATTACTAAATTGCAAAAAAAAACATGGAAACATACCTTAAATTGCACAAATGACGTATTGAATGGAAGACTTGAACACCAAAAATAGACCAAAAAATTATTCTCCAAGACTTGTACAAATCAAGAATTATTTGAGAGAGATCAACAAGAATGAATGAGTTTGATATGAAAACTAGTGATTTTAGGGCTATGTATAGAATTTTTGAAGTCAAACTTAGCCCTTTTTTGGTCAAAACCCCTTTAAAAAATGGTCATGATCTTGGATTCGATGTGACACCTCAAAACTCGTGGTTCCGTTGATTAATCAACCTACGAAATACCTCGTGGATAGTATATATCTTAAGTATCTATGCTATTTAATCCCATTAATTGAGATTCATTCATCGAGTCCTAGGTAATCATATACCTACGCCCTGACACTTTGCTATGAAGCGAGGATCAAAATTACCTATGGATATCGTGTGTCTCGATACCACACTGTCCAATCCCATTTACCGAGATCTGTTTAGCCACATTCAATAAACTTTTTATGTTATTTTCAAAACATAATACTGTGAGTTTAATCACAAACTCTATTGCATACATAGACATATGAAAATCTCAGTTCTTTCCAAAGTTTTTACAAAAATAACTATACCAGCCACAGGTCGGCTTTCTTCAACCTCTCGCCCCCAAATGAGAGCCATCCACCAATGTATACCTTACACCTGAAATGTTTTCCCATAAAGAGTGAGTCACGCCCAGTAGAGAGACTCCTACAGAGGCTATGGATCCCCTAAATGCACATGCGATGTTCACTTGGACACATTCACATATATATCAACATCCCAGTAGAATGATGCAATTCTAAAGGAATACTACAAGTCATGCCATGAAATGAGATCAGACTCACTCAATATATGAAAAATCCGAGTCATCACAGACTCCAATCACACAATGCATAGCCAATGTGTGATAACATCCGTCCTCGATGAATTTCATCCAATGATCACTTTGAAACAAAATCAAGTTTTTAGAAATAAAAACCGATTGGATGTTTCACCTCCAATGATCATTTTATTAACAAAACATATGTCTTTTGTGGGTAGGCAAATTTTCGGGGTCTCACCTTAGGCTTCGTACACCTTCCTGCACTTTCACTAGCTTTCACCGTTGGACACATATACATAACTAAAAATACCGGTTTTTCAACTGAGGGGGTATCTATCCCCGCTTGGTACTACTCGACACAAGTTTTCATGCTCTGCGAATAGTGGAACTCCGCTGAACTTCGTTCAACAGAACACAACCCACTCATCAATCACCAAGGATGGTGTGTGATGACACTATTTCATATTCTGCGAACAACAGAACTCCGTTAAACTGCTAAACGTGACGAGTCCACTCCATCAACCATAAAAAGATGGTAATGATGGCTACTATGCACTCATACACTCCATGAATGTGATGCCTTAATGCATATGCAATGCATTATGCCATTGCAAGTCAATTTCCTGTCACATATGTAATGCATGCCATATGGACAATTTATCATATATCATGGATAATTATACTGCAAGCATATAATTTCCAAACAGTCCATCTCAATGTCAATATATTAGAGTTCATATATCAACATTCAATCAGCAATTATCACCAAGCAAGTTAATCAAAAGCGAGTGAAGACAACTTGGTTCTCACGACCAATTGTGGCATAAGAGATGTCCACAAATAAATCCACACATACAACCATCACATGCCACACAAACATGCCACCACCTGGGCATATAACAGCCCCAGATCCAACCCCAAGACTGTCTAAATCCGGGCCAAAACCAGCCCATAAACATGCCATACTTAGGCCACACATCCAAGCCCACACGACCACGGGATAGTCCTGAACCTCAGTCCAGGATTTCAATCCCAAAATCAATACAAAACCACCCCCTTGGGTGGAAACCAAATTAGAAGATCCCTATCTCGAGCGTAGCCCTCAATGAGCATTTAACTTTTAACTCGCCTTAAGAACTCCAACCATTGGAATGTTGGAAATCAGAGGAAGAAGCTACCAGATCTTCCTTTCTCTCTCTCTCTCTCTCCCTTTCTTCTTTCTCCCCTCTCTTTCTCCACCGACCTCTTTTATAGTTAGACATATCCACATGGTATGCATGCACCATACATAAAAGTCACCCACATGGCATGCAGATGCATCATGCCATGTGTCACCCACATGGCATGTAGGCATCATGCCATGTCACCCACTCATTTGGGTTCTTTTTTGTCCTGAAATACGTGAAATTCCGACCATCTCGGAATTCAACGACATTTGTCTAGGTAATTAGATTTCGCGAGATGAATCCAATGATGAGATCCGTTTTTTCATCCGAGATTTAGAAAAAATTTCAGGTTTGCAACCTGTACTATAGCTACAATTTACCGTTGTGCAAAAATTTCAAATTTACTAGGGTTTTTACATTTTATTTTGGATCAAATATGACCGTTAGATCTTGATCTGGTCGTTAGAAATCATTTATGGTCGCAACTCAAGTCAACATTCAAAATCCACTGGCCATATAAAAAAATTCCACCATTGGAACCAAAGGAGACCGCCAGATTAACTTAGCTCTGATCAACACGACCACTATGGCTATCGACCGTAGGTAGCATTGGAGGTTTTGAAAAAACCAGATGAAATCTCAGCCTTCCATGTATTCTCATGATCTCAGTCGTTTGATCATCACCCAAATATCGGTGATATAACGCCGATTTTTACCGATATGTCGCCGATAATTACCGATATTGTCACGCCCGGATCCCGGTCCAACTCGAATGGCGAGTCCGAACCGAGTCCAAGGCGAGAGACTATATACTAGACCTACTGGATATGTTCTTATCGTAGTCAACTTGTACTTGTGGGTATACAAACAATTTCCCCGTAATAACAAAATAATTTACATATACAAGCAATCCGCTCACAGGAGTGGTGTGTCCATCAAAATCTATACACATATACCGAAATCTCCATTTACTTATATACATGTACATTTGCTATTGAATATATTTTGTAGCAAATGTGAATGGCCAAAATATAATTATACTCCTTCACTGAGTTTACATCTTATACAAACACTTATACATATACATATCTAATACAAAACATCGTAGATCACAAGGCCGCTGGTGTTTCATCTCCTCGACGGCCTCGCGCGGCTGGTGGGAGGTCCGTCCTCTAGCCTCCTTCGCACTCCACACCCGATTGAACACCCGCGCAAGCTTTACGCTTAGTGGGAACATATGACACAATCACTCAATGGTGACCTTCATTAAAGCTTATACATATGCATTTCTTAAATTCCATATTCATGTTAATCATTACTTATCATATTTACATTCCTATTGCATACAATCTTTTCCATTACATGTTCTATGTCTGATGACATTCTCATCTATATTTTTACCGGTATTCCTGCTTTCTATACTTTGCATATTCCATATTCATTCTAGTATCTATCGCTGTTATCATATCATTACTTTCAAATTATGTGAATTTCATCACATCTTTCATATCTCCACATGAAAGTGCAGAACTTATACTTCATTATCATATCATATATTGTCATAGGTTTTCACTATTATACTATGTGCTTTCATATACTACACTTTTCATATGCCTTTCTCCTTTATATACTTTCAGATTTTTCATGTGTTCATCTTTATGCTTTATCATATCTATACTTTTCACATCATCGTACTTTACTTATTCTCAGATCAGATAAAATATCATCGTGATACAGTTGTTATGCTTCTCATATTATGTCATATATTCTTTACATTTCATTTGCATATACTTGTCATTTTCTTTTTATGTTTCATGTCTCAGAAATACCTTAAAAGTGATACTGAAATAATCGTATGTACTAAATGTACTAATACCACATACGATTCCTATCCGTATAGTCTGAAGGTATCATCACTGCATTTAGATGCGACCTATGCCATGTAATGTGTGACCAAAACGGGCCGGATATACCCTAAGGTATCATCACTGGACGAGATAGTGACCTATGCCATGTCATGATCCAAACGGGATCTATGTCATCGAATTCAAATCCGGGCCTCTCGATATCCGTGAACCGTATGTCGCAAAGAATCATGGTCCCTATAGCATGTCATCTATCCTTCTAATTTCGTGTTCTAAGGCATAATCCATGTGTATTTTATGTTCGCACGATCTCATTCCAATAATTATGGTCATCCAAAGAATCATATGCGATATGTACAATCATTTATTCACCTGTGATTTTTCTCTATATTTTTATATAACAACTTATATACATATTTGTGCTTATAACAAACTTATACTTGTTCCGATCTCCCGTAAGAGTTACAGAGTTTATACCTACACGGAGGTACTTATACACGCATCAGACTTCCTGTGTCTTTATCTATTCAATGTTTCTATCGTGTCTTTATCTATTCATAAATTTCTCTTAATCGCTATCACTTGCTCATTCCCGTATTTCATATCATTTAAGCGGTCTTTTCAAGAGGCCGGGATAATAATCTCATATATAATCTATTTTATTCGCATTGTACAATTAGGCATTCTTAGCCACATTATGTGTCCATGACATATTGCCTTCATGTTCATAACCATGTTCAGATATACTTTTTTGCTGCTTTCACTACTTAACACATCTATACATAACAGATTTTTATATTTTCCCTGCTTCATGCCCATAGTGGCATTTCATACTTGTACAAGATGACACCTATGTATTCACACATCATTTATGTATTCTTGTTCCTCTATGAATTCACTTTACTTAGAAATTGGAATCATTCCACTGAATCATCCAAACTCAAGTTATGACATTTTCATGCCAAACTAGCCTCTTGCCCATATTACACTAGTGGGATGTCCTGGACATCATATTTTCGTGGGTCTTAACTCCATACCCGATTAATCGGTTCCTTATAGTACTCATTTGAAGCTAAGTGCTAAGGGTTCTTCTTCAACTGGAATCACCCAAATCGGAGCACCGAAACTCAAGATATGTCTTAAACAACTCGGACTACTGGCAGCAAGAAAAAGAACTTAAATTCACCAACATACCCCACTTCGTTTAATTTTCGCCAAATGGGTTCGTAATTTGAAGATACCTTATTTCAGGAGATTTGTTCTCAAGTCAGTTTACTCCAACCACTAATCACTTAAATCTGATAAGAAATGACCAAGTTATGGCTAAAACGATCAGCGCTGGTCCAAAACTAACATCAACGGCATCGACTTTTGGTACCTGCATTCAGTCGATCAGAACACATGTGGTACCTGTACCACACTGTTTGGTACCGGTACCAAACCTCAAAAATGCCCGTAAATGCTATATTTTTTCTCTCCCATTTTCCATACATTTCCACCAAATCAACTCAATACTCAATACACACATCAAAACCACTCCATATTCATCTTGTAACCTCTATTCTACTCAAATCATCCTTATCTTGCACCAAAAACCTTTCATGAATTAATCCCAAAACAAATCTAATATGGGTCATAGCCCATACATAAACCAAACATAAAGATTAGTTAGGCTGTGTTCTAAATCCAAACTCCATTACTTGCAATTAAACCATGAATCCAACCTCAAAGGGAGGATTCCATACTCTTCGGTATTCATTTGTGGTTTTACTCAACTTATTTTCAAGAAATCTAGTACATGAAACTTAACAAAACCCTAGGTTTGGGAACAAGCTACTATCCATACAATTCCATGGAAATCCATACAATTTCATGGAAATCCATACAAAACTTTAGAATTCCATACTAATGATTCCATACCTTTGAATCTTCCTTGAACTCCTCTTCTCCTTCTCTTCTCTTCTTCTCCCCTCCTCTCCTCCTCCTCTTTCTTTAAGCTCCAAAACTTGAAGTCTTAGCCTGTATGCACTCAAAAAATAAGATATTTTTGGTCTCACCTTCCTTTATATTAAAATTTTCCTTATTTTATCATTAGTCCCTCATCTTCTTCATTTCATTTGTACTTCAACTTATTCATATTCTCACTTCGTCTATGAACTTATTATTGAATTATGACCTCAATCCCATAAATGACCAATTTACCCTTGTCTTCAGAGTACCATGGTTTTTGCTATTTTATTTTTAGCATTATTTTATTCCGAAAAAAATATACCTTTACTTTTATTATACCCTAAACATGTTCTAAAATTGTCAGGGTATATTTTAGGGTGTTACAGATATATCGGTAAAAATGCTAAAAAAACAACAACGACACGCGTGTTGCTCCATGCGCTGGTTCCCGTCGAAATTCTCGACGATATTTTGCTTCCCTACTGATATATTGGCAATTTTGTTAAATTTTTCCTAAGCTCCAACCGACTATCGTAATGATATTGTGTTGGGATGGTCCGACACCTGGAATTCACGATATATCGTCGATATATCTGACATTTCCCAAACACCGGGCCTAACTTGAGGCGAACTCGTGAGGGTCCTCAACCCACAATCTGAATTGGTCTTCAAACCCCAAGAAAGAAAAAAACCAAGTAATCGATAAATACCTTGACCCAATGATCTGCAAGGAACAAAGAACCAAAGGTTTGAAAGAATCTAAACTCATTGAAAACTTGTCCAAAGAACTCGCTAGAGTCTTGCTTCAGGAACCCAATGAAAACTTGTTTCAAGAACTCAGATTTGATGGGTGAACGCCACAAAGAAATGTTTCTTTGATAAGTTCAAAAGTTGATTAAAAAACAAGAGGAGAAAATTCAACTCCCTCAACCTGAAATTTTTCAGAATATGAATCATCAAAGTTGTTTTTTTTCAATAGCATAATGTCCTATTTATATGGCCCTCGACTAACCCTACTCAATGCTAAGAAATTCAACCCAAACAAGCCCAAGTTCGACTAGCCCAACAAAATACAAATATGGGTTTAGTTTCATGAAAATCCAACCCCCCATTAATTAAATAAATAAATGTTCACTCTAATTAAATTACCTAACCTAAGTTCCAAGTTAGCCTTAACTCTTCATTGCCATTGTATCGTATTAATTAAGGCTACCACCTCCTTATTTAAGCCCATCTTGAAAGTAGAAGTCTTGTTAATCAGTCCAAATTTACTTAAGTAGATCGTGACTGTACTTTGAATCATTGCTTTTGATTCTCTTTAGTTCTCACCTTGTAATTCGGGTCCATCTGTAATGATTTAAGGATCGTGGAATGCAAGAACTTCGCCAATCAATCCACCAAAGGACTCATCATTCCCTTTCTCTCGTGTGACTTGACCGACCTTCTACCTACATCAAATAGAGAAAGATCAACAACATTAAAAGTAGCAGACATTATACTCACCCGAAGATCCACTTTCAGTGCATCATTACAATCTTCAAGGATTTGAAATGGTCCATCTCCTCTAGGATTCAACTCTGATCTTCTTCAGGCCGAAATCTCTCTTCTACTGTGTGTACCTTGAAACCCCACCCCGTGCTCAAAGGTGACATGCCTCCTTCCCCTTGTTAGCTCGGGAAGCATACTGCTAATTTCTTTTTCCCAATTAGCTTCAACCTTCTCTCAAGTGAATGGATTCTACTAATTCAACTTCTTTTTCCAGGTCCAAGCTATCCTTTCATTTACAAGTAAAGGCATCAAATCCAAAGGAGTTGCTAGTTTAAAACCATAAACAACTTCAAAAGGAGAATAAGAAGTAGTAGTATGCATGGTCCTATTGTATGCAAACTCTATGAATTACAAACAATCTTCCCAAGTTTTCAGATTCTTATTAATGACAGTGCGCAAAAGTTGAGATAAAGTCCTATTAACTACCTCAGTTTGTCCATTTATTTGTGGATGACAAGTGGTGGAAAACAGAAGTTTAGTGCCCAACTTGCCCCACAAAACTTTCCAAAAGTAGCTAAGGAACTTAACATCCCTATCTGACACAATACTTCTAGGCACACCATGAAGTCGCACTATTTCCTGGAAAAACAAATCAGTAATGTATGTGGCATCATCTATTTTATGGCATGGAATGAAATGTGCCATCTTACTAAATCTATCCATAACCACAAAAATAAAATATCTACCTCTTTTTGTCCTAGGCAACCCCAAAACAAAGTCCATTGATATGTTTACCCATGGCTCACTAGGAACAGGTAAGGGTGTCTACAACCCATGTGGCACATCCTGGGGATTTGGCATTTTACATAACGATCTATCACACAATGCGACCGCATCTTTTTTTTCATCTTAGGCAAAAAAAGAAAAAGCTCATGCAAGATCTCTAAAGTTTTCTTAACACCAGTGTCCCATCAACCCCACCATGTGCCTCTACGCACTACGAATTCACACATCAACAATTTGGCACACACAACTTATTTCCCCTAAACAAGTAACCATCATGCTTATAGAATCTTTTCAAACGCCGCCTTATCACATGCCATATACCCATCAAAGAAATCAACATCAGCTGGTATACATATCTTTCATACCAAATCCAAGCATTTTGGCACCCAAAGAAGCTACAAAGCACATACTCTGATAAAGCGACAAGAACCACATTTTCCTTTACCTTACTATAATCGAATAACATATGTGGGAAAGTCTCAATGTACTCCATCCATCTAGCATGCCCTTGTTCGCCTTACCCGCCTCTTGAGATGTTTCAACGATTCACAGCGATCAAGATGGATTACAAACTCCTTAGGCCATAGATAGTGTTGTCAATTTCCAAAGCTCTAAATGCGTATCGAGCTCATCATTATAAGTCAAGGATTCAAAGCTGCTCCTCCCAACTTCTCACTGAAAAATGCTATTGACCGCTTATCCTGCATCAAAACAGCTCCAATTCCTATTCCTAAGGCATCACATTCAATCTCAAAAGTTTTGTTAAAGTCGGGTAATGCTAACACATGTGTAAAACATAACCTTTCTTTAATAACAAAAAATGCATTTTCTTGATCATTGCCCCAATGAAAACCAACATTCTTTTTAACAATTTTAGTGAGTGGTGTGACAATTGTGCTAAAATCTTTAACAAACCGCCGATAAAAACTAGCCAAACCATGAAAGCTTTACCTCAAGTGATGTTTCCAGCATTGGCCACTCCTTGATCTCCTTAACTTTCTCTTCATCCACTTCAATACCTTTTCCACTAATATCAAGACCAAGGAAAACAACTTTCTCCATGCAAAAAGTACATTTCTGAAAATTAGCATACAACTTTGCATTTCTCAAAACAACAAGCACACATCTCAAATGCTCAACATGCTCATCTAAACTCTTGCTATACACTAGGATGTCATCAAAATAAACAACAACAAACTTTCCAATGAAGAAACATGGTTCATCAATCTGGGCGAAAGTGCTAGGTGCATTAGTAAGACCAAATGGCATAACTAACCATTCATACAATCCATATTTACCTTAAATGTAGTTTCTTCCATTCATCACCTTCTTTCATTCTTATTTGATGATATCCACTCTTAAGATCTATCTTGCTGAAAATACAAGACCATGCAACTCATCAAGCATATCATCTAATCTAGGTATAGGATGACGATACTTTACCGTAATGTTGTTGACGGCTCTGCAATCAATGCACATACACAACGTCCCATCCTTTTTAGGCACCAAAAGTACTGGTACTGCACATTACTTCTATAGGTTGGTCGATTTGGGATAACAGCCCCAGGTATGAAATCAATTTGATGTTCAATACCTCTAATGGGTGGCAGCCCGCTAAGAACTTCCTCCGGGAACACATCCTCGAACTCCTACAACAAAGAAACAACCAAACTAGGAAGAGATTGGTTAGTTTCATCGTTAGTAGGGTAGGATTCCTTGTATACCATAAAAATCATTGGCTAATCTGCCATAAAAGCCTTGCTAACCTCACTTTCTTTTGCATAGAAACTCATTTTTGTATTTCCCTCTCTCTCAACTGATTCTTTTTCACTCTTTTTCTTTTCACTCTCATTCTTTCTTGAAGTTTCAACCCCACTCTTCTTTTTTCTCAACCTCAATCAGCAATTTCATTTTATCCTCATAAACTTGCTTGGGAGATAAAGGAACAAGTGTAACTAATTTACCATCTTTAACAAAGTTGTACCTATTTCTAAACCCATCATGCATCACCTTTCTATCATATTGCCACGGTCTCCCCAACAAGATATGGCCAGCATGCATAGGAACCACATCACAAAGCACTTTGTCACTGTACCTCCCATGTCACACCCCCAACCCCCGCCTAGGCGAACGAAGGAGCGCGAAACTATACTGGGACTCTTTACTTGCTTTTTTAGATATTGGTGGGCCCAAGTCTTATAACTGAATCAAAATATCATATACAAATATACAAAATAAAACTATCACCATAGTGGTGTTTATAGTGTCAATACATATAGTCCTGAGTCCCATTTACATATACATGTACAAAAACTGTATGTTTACATTTACATAATCGTGAGCGCAAAACCCACTGCGGATGGACTTTACTAGTTTGTCGGGCCTAGCAAGATAAGATCTGACATCCTCGTCTGTACCTACATGGATTAAAACCCGTGCTAAGCTTAACGCTTAGTGGAAAACACGACTTATACGTTTACACATGCATTAATACTCTTTTACAGTAAGCCTATAACAGTAACAGATATACAATAGCAGATATCACAATTTTTCATGAATTCATATAATAAACTTATACACATACTTGTACTTATAGCAGACTTATACTTGTTCTGATCTCCTCGTAGGAGTTACAGAGCTTATACTTGTATGGAGGTACCCGTAGATACTACAAAGCTTATACTTGTACTTATAGTAGACTTATACTTATTCAGATATCCCGTAGGAGTTACAAAACTTATACTTGTACGGAGGTACCCGTAAGTACTACAGAACTTATACTTGTACTTATAGCAGATTTATACTTATTCAGATCTCCCATAGGAGTTACAGAGCTTATGTTTCTCAGACTATGCATCTCGTAGTACTACGTGAGTTTATACTTGCACGCAGGTACTGCAGTACATTCAGTAGAACAATGTACACATTTTACTCTTATGAGTTATTCATTTTATCATATAACCAAGCCTCGAATTATTTAATTCAAGAATACGAAAATGAGTAAGACACAACACAATAAGTACTGGCGTACTCAGACAAGATCAGGTGCCGTAGCACAAAAGGTATGTCAAGCACGACAGAGAGTGACATTGTACTAATAAGAGAGTACCGAAGTACTAAATGTGCCGAAGCACGATCAAAGAGTGCCGTCGCACTAATAAGAGAGTACCGAAGTACTATACGTGTCTCGCCCATCGAATGTAGGTGTCATGTCATTCAATATCCTAGCCTTAGGCAAATTCTACAATTATATGTGCTTGTGAACTTACTATATTATCATAAGCATTAAGTTTAACATCAAACTTCGCTTCGCTAAGGCGGCGAGGTACCTGGGTATGCTTTTCACTTAATTTCTATTCAACCCTATTAGTCATTTATTAGGTTCTTATAATTACTGCGGTACGAATCGGCTTAACAATGCGGTACAAAAATCGTGGCCATTGGAAGCATTAGTACCTGGTGATCACTTTGACTCCAGACTGCACTAACCCTTTGCGGAATGCGGGTACCCCACCACTTTGCCTCTGTCCAATGGTTACCGGTACCCACTTTCTGACGGCATCAATGTGCGGGTTTTGCCTTAAAACGGGCGTGTGATTTTCCCATTTCACCCATAAAACTCAAATAACTTCATCTAAACTCATGATCTCATAATCCACCATGAATCCTACCCAAAACCACTCTAACAATGGTTAAAATCAAGAAAACCTCTTTTTCCCAAGTTGTATTTTCCCTAAGATCAAAATCACAAAACGGAAAGTTGGGTTTGTTTACCTAGCCTCTTCAAATCTTCACTTCTAAGTCAGTTGATCACAAAGGAGCAAGAAATGGAAGTAAACCCAAAACAAAACTCGATCTTCTTCAATCCCTAGCTCTTCTCCCTTTCTCCTCTCATTCCCTCTCCCAAAATGGGATTTGCTCAAGAATGAGCTTCTAGACCACAATTTGGTCTTTTAAACTCTATTTAAGTAAGGCCATGTTCGCTTCACACTAGTCTCATTTCTCATTTTTCTTTTTTTTGGTCTTCATTTCACTTTCATTTAACATACCACTTAACATTTAAATCATTTTAGCATTTAATATAAGACCCGAGAAATTCCAATTTATGGAAAAAGGGCAAAATCGTAATTTCGGTCGAAAATCCGAAATTTATTCTCTAGATCTCGGATGAAGAAACGGATTTCACCGTTGGAATTGTCTCGCGAAATAAAGCTAGCACGTCTAATTTCGTCGAATTTCGAGACAGTCGGAGTTGTCACATTTTTTGAGGTATCGCGTTTCGGGTGTCGTAAAACGATTTTCGATGCGAAAAAAGTCACATATAACACGTACTCATGTGCCATAAGTGACATGAGTAGAGAAATGATGGAAATGGATGACCGAGATAGTGCCGAATGTCAAAACTAGGAAAAGAAGGGACAAAATGGTCATTTTAAATTTGATTAAATGATAATGAGACAAAACACTCAATAGTGTCGTCTCTTACAAATGGAAAAAGGAGAGCCAAAACGTGAAAGCAAAAGGGAATGGGATGCAGTAGCTATTTTTGTGGGTTTTAAAGGAGAGAACGGCCCACCTTCTCTCAGATTGTAGGAGATCCGACCGCCTAATTCTTCTGTGCAGCATGAAAGTCGCTCTACGCCATGAGACAACGCTGTGGCACCGGTTTCGGAGTTTTGACAACTCGTGGAGGTAGGGTTTCTCCCTACTTCTGAGTTTTGCACTTTGTTTAAGTGTATTTATGATGCTTGAAATGCTGAGGCCTTGAACGGCCATTTGACTCCGGCCCCAAAACTCGGGATCGACTATTGAAAATTTTAGAACTCAAATGGACAAATTTCGCGGACTCCGTCCATGGATGTCTGGGGCTGGTCATGGTGAAATGTGTTCTTTAGATTGTATTGTGATGTGTGTGGGAGGCCTTAAATGACTATGAAATCTCGAGCTCGCAAAGTGAACCTCAATGAATCACGAGCGGTGAATAGTAAACCCGAGGGTTTTACCTGCTCATATGTAGAATAGTGACACGAAAATAAACTGTGGTGAACTTGTTTGGTCGAGTAATTCAGCCTTAATTGCTCGTGTTTGATCATTAGCCTAAGTGAGCTTAATTTTTGGTGTAATGAAATGTGTAATTACATAACATGCTCAGGATTTAAATTACGCGTAATATACTAATGCACATATTCGCATCATATGTAATCAGAATGGAATCGCATCATGTATCTCATACGCACCTGTGGCACCCTGTAACAATAGGAGTGAGTGCACGAGGCGATTCTAGAGAATAATCAGAGGGTCAGATCAAACAATAATAATTACTCCGAGGGTAGTCCATATAAAATATCAATCGTCTGAGTCTACCAATCGACATACACTCCGAGGGTAGTCCACTCAAATATAACATCTGAGTCGGTCCACTACATACATCTATAGTCCACAAATAATAACAAATATCTTTGTTAAAAATAATGTTTCATATCGTGCATTTTAGTGTCGCTGGAAGTGAGTTCATATGACTCTGGCACGAATACTCAGTGTATGATTCAAGTAGGATCATGCATTTACTCAATGTGTTTTCGAGCATTGCATATGCACTAGTGGGAGAGGTCTACTAGTAGGTGATTCCACTACTGAGCATTAGCTCACCCTGTCGAGGGAACATATTTTTCAGGTACAGGGAGCGCATGAGGAGACGATCATGTAGGCCACGAGTCCGAGAAGAAAGCTCTGTCGGGCTTATATCATTATGTATACATGTATTAGAATTTAGAATTTAATATGTGTTGTATAAGAGTAACCACCTTGAAACTATCGATATAGTCGGGTTTACATTGATGATTTAGTATCAGAAGATAGGCCCAAGAGGCCATTTTTATTCATATGTATCATGTGATCATGTCGGGGATGTGTTGTATTTCGTGTAGCCCCGTACAGCCGGAGACTCTCGCCCGATTCTTCAGAGATGCCTGGTCACCCAACATTCACGAGTGTTTCCGCGGTCAGACGGTAGGTCAACCTGACCCCGGATCTCGGGGCGCCACGCTTTGCATCGAGCTAGGCATACCTGGCTACCCAGGCTTTAGGGCTCGGAAGCGGCCATAGTCTTGAGGTGTAAGAACGTCATGCAAAGAGGGTGGTCTCGATGTTACAAAGGTATGAGATTACCTAGGAAATCACCTGACAAAACTAGGACATGGCACGCAAGTGCAAGCTACGCTGCTTTCTTTGTGCGATTTGGATAAATTTGTTTGTGAAAATATTCATAACATGAATGTGATGTGTGATCATGTATTGTATATGGTTTGTGTGCTTAGTGATTAGCACCTAGGAAAACATGATGTGTTGGGAAAGTTTTGTAAGTTTTACAAGCAAAGGGTGTAAAACTGGAACAAAGAGAAGAACGAAAATAAATTTCATAAATTTATTTGGTTTGTGCATTAAAATTAATTTTAGCGTTTACAAACAGAAACTCGAAGAAAATCAATAAAATAAATTTTTATAAATTTATTAGAATATTCGAAAATGAGAAAAAAAAGGTATATAATTTTTTAGTGTTTTCCAAAGGGTCGGAAATGTGAAAAAAATTTTATATGATGAGAAGAAATATTTCTAAAAGTTTTACATGTTGTATAAAGTTAAAGAAGATCGAAGAAAATAAATTTTCATAAATTTATTCGGGGTACCGAGAAAAGTTAAGGATGAATATACTTGGGACATTTTCCAATAGCTTAGCTAATTGGAAAAAAAAACGAAAAAAAGGTGCAGAAATCAGTTGGCTATCGCCTAATCAGGACAGCAATACGCCTCATCAGACAAAGAGGAATGGAACAGTATCGCGTAAACGAGACGCGAATAAAAAAAAAAATTGTATTGTGACCAAGGGGGCTAGGTCGGATCGTGTCGGGCGACACAAGCGTCGCGACACCCGCCACCAAAGCCATTTACATGGCGCGCGACGCCGGGCGCAAGAGCGGGAGGCGCTGTGGCGCTGGCGTGACGCGCGCAGCGCGTGGCACGCCACGCCCGCCTCGCCCGCGACACGGCTAGGGGGCGCCACGACATGGCATGCGCAGCGGCCTAGTACCCGGCCAGGCGCACTGGGCTTGCCGGGTTGCCAAAGAGCCGTGCACTTGGTGCACGTACCGTTTTGATTCCAGCTTTTGATCTTGTTCTGAGTCAATTTTTGGACTTAACATTTATCGCAAAAAAATTTCGAAATTTATTTATTTATTAAAATAAAATAAAATAAAATAAAATCAAACAAAATGGGACAAAATTTTGAAAAAAAAATGAAATTTTGAAAAATAAAATTTTTGTTGATAAATATGATTTAATATATTGGATAAATGGTCTTGCATTGCTTGTGAATACAGGGACTTGAAATATACACTAATTATGTGTATGAATAGTGTCTCGGGCGTGCCCATGCCTTAGAATCTTGTAATTGTATTTAATTGTCGTTTAAATTATGTAGATGGCTAGTCGAATGAGGACATAGAGAGGGCGTCCACAGTCTTGATTTAGGCACCACCGTGACCCGACCACGGTATTTGTCAGCGGGGGCCGTAGAAATTTGTAGGTATTCAGGCGCGGTTATAGCCTGAGGCTGGTATATCGGGAGTAGTCGGGAGGTCTAAAACCTCGAGAGGTTTAGAAGCATCGTCCTCAGGCATTCATAGGGAGGAGATCCGATGGTGGCGGAGACCATTGGTTTGCATATTGAGAAGGTGTTAGAGGCCGTGGAGATTACCTCGGCGCGACCCGGGATCGGGGTTAGGCTGCGTTCTAACTAGGGTGGGCAGTATGGTGGAGATGGCGGGACCTCTAGAGACTTAGAAGGCTATGGCATGAGCGAGTTTGAGGTTGTTCATGGGTAAATTACTTTCCGGTTCTTGCGAGGCGTCGCGAGGCTCGGGGTTCACAGAGCTGAAGCAGGGGGCGATGATAGTGATGGATTATGTGGCTAGGTTCATAGAGCTAGCCCGATTTGCTGATGATTACGTGGCCACAGACATGGCCAAGGTTAGGAGATTCGAGAATGGGCTGAAGTTGTCCATTCGGGCCAGAATTGTAGGCCTTCGCCTATAGGATATGGACTCCATGGTTGGGACAACCCTGACCATAAAGAGAGAGATAGAGGATGCTCGGAGCACTCGGGATGCGAGTGTTAGCAACAAGAGGAAGGATAGTCAGTCTTCTTCCGGTTCGAAGTAAATGACTAGTTCGAGGATTCAGTCGCGGCCATCGGGCGAGGGACGGATCAGGAGTTGCCGGTCGGTAGGGCGGATGGTATCTTGCCATTGTCGGCCCGACACGGACACATGAGGAGGGATTGCCCCGAGAGCCGAGATCCCGAGGTTTGGGACATCACGGTCCGGTCGATTAGAAGGACATGAGGATCTGATTATGTTCCTCCACATCACAGTCTGAGCCCGGAGCCGGTCTGAGATTTGAGGGGCTACAGACTCCCATTTCCGCAGAGGCAGAGGCAGTATGGGTAGAGCGGGAGGGCGAGGCCTGAGCGGGACATTAGGGGTTGAGGGCGTGTCTATGCCATCACAGCTCGAAATTTGAGGATTAACGGTCAGCCAGTTATACGAGTGCGTTTCTTTATCTCGCTGAAGTAGCGAGAGTGTTGTTGATTCACGGTGCTTCGCATTCATTCATCATTTGCATCAGGTTGTGATCGAGTTGGGCTTAGGGTTGAGAACTTAGAAGACCTTTGTATGTGAGTTCTCCCTAGGGATTAAGGGCGAGAATAGGGATGATATATCGAGGTTCTTGTTTGGAGATCTGGGGACTCTACTCCACAGTGGACGAGGATCATGGGCGTGTCCGAGTTCGATGTCATCTGGGGATGGATTGGTGGCGACTTACGAAGTCGTTATTGATTATGAGCGTAGGAGGTTCGCGCCTACCGCAGCGGGACGGTGCTTCGTGTGGTATTTAAGGGAGGCGAAGCATGACATTTGCTGAGACGGTATATGAGTCAGTGTCGGGGACGATTAGCGGGTTAGCTAAATGAGCCTTACGGAAGACGAGGAGAACCAGGACTTAGATCTACCTTGAGTAGTATGAGTATGTGGATGTCTTTCGAGATAGGCTACTGGACTACCTCCCGCGAAAAGGGTTATGGACTTTGGTATCGAGTTACACCACAGTACTTCACCCGTCTCTATGACTCAGCATGGGATGGCCGCAGGTTGAGTTGCGGGAACTTCGAAGTCCGGTTATAGGAGCTATTGGACAAGGGGTTCATTAGACCGGACATTTCACCATAGGGCGCTCCAGTTCTATTTGCGAAGAAGAAAGACAAGACCCTTCGACTGTGCATTGACTACAGGCAGTTGAACAAGGTTACGATTAAGAATGGTACCCGTGCAGGATTGATGATTTATTTGATCGGTTAGGAGAGCACGAGTCTACTCGAGATAGACCTTACGCCTTTGGTTACCATCGGTGAGGTTAGGAAACGGATATCCCTAAGACATCGTTTTAGGACGTGTTATGGGCACTTTGAGTTTCACGGTGATGCCGCTGGATTGTTTTCATCCTTGATAGCATTCCTTGGATCTCATGCATAGGATATTCCAACCCTATTTAGGTCGGAGTTTATGCGTAGTCTTAGTGGTTGACATTTTGATGCACTCGGTCGAGTGGGAGCATGAGTATCACTTGAGGATCGTGTTATAGTTGTTGAGAGACCATGTTATGCATGAGAGGATCGATAAGTGCGAGTTTTTGGCTTGCGAGGTGAGACTTTGGGACACGTGGTGTCGGCATCGGGCGTGTGGTGGACCTAGATAAGTTAAAGGAGTGTGATGAGTTGGGAGGCGAGAGTCGAGTCTTTGAGATCACAGCGAGTTTCTTGGGATTGGTGAATGCTACAGGGAGATTCATTGAGTATTTAAGTATAGCGGCTATGTGCGAGTTGACCGTAAGGAGGTCAAGTTTGATTGGGATGTTCCCGATGCGAGGAGGCATTCAGGAGTTGAAGGAACTTACGCCGGCTCCCATCTTGATAGTCCCGAGAACGAGGGGACGGGGGTACCTGATGTATTTAGCTGATGCCTCGAGGCGGGGCCCAGGATGTGTTTGATCACGATCCAAGGAGGAGTAGTAGCTTATGGTTCCCGCGGTTGAAGAATCATGAATTACCCCACCGACATGGAGTTAGCGTAGTAGTCTTAGCCTTAATTGGCGCCATTACTATCGGCGAGGGTTCGAGGTGCCTCGGACCGTAAAGTCTGAAGTATATTTTCATTGGGACACCGATATGAGGGCAGCGCGGATGGATGGAGTTCCTAGAGAGGATTATGACTTCACTTTGCATTTACCATCCTGGTAAGGCAAATGTAGTGGCCCGATGCGCACTGTTCGGAAGTCCACGAGGAGCATTGGCTAGTATAGCTGGGGTGGCGGATGCTGAGGCGTGGGGCGGTTTGGGCTATGGTGCAATGACGGGACTGTGGCACGTTAGGGAGTTTAGTGGCTGAATCTACGGTGAAGCGAGTGATTGAGTCCAGTGGTAGGACACGAGAGATAGTGTCCATCAGGGCTAGGGTGCGGTCAGTATAGGTGACGAGAAATTTGGACCGTACACCTGAAGATGGTAGTCTTCGGTATAGAGGACGGGACGGGTAGTGGTTCCCCATTTGGCCAGGCTTGAGGAGAGAGGAGATTCTCGGGGGTTTCAGCTGCTCGATTTGCGTGCATCCAGTGTACGAAGATATGCTTAGGATCTTCGTCGTCAGTATTATTGGAGTGGGATGAAGAGACACGTAGGGGACTTTGTTGACGATGTCTCGCGTGTCGGCCCAGGAGTTAAGGTTGAGCACGAAAGCGACGGGACTACTTGGCCATTGGAGGTAAGGTAGGAGTTGGAGGTATAGGGCATGTCACGATGGACTTTGTGACCAGCACCGCAGACCCAGACAGGCATGGCGGTATGGGTGATAGTGGAGTAGGCTCGCGGTCGGCACATTTTCTAGCCGTGCGGATGACCTTCGTCTTGGAGAGATTTTTTCGGTTGTACATTCGAGAGATAGTCCGTACATAGAGTGGTATCCATAGTGTCGGATAGGGACTAGGGTTCTGAGCGCACTTTGGAAAAATTCGAATTTATGGGCTGGTACGACGATGAGTCTGACTTTCCACCCTCGGGAGACCGGATGAAATTCGGTCACGGGGGGACTATCACGTTCAGATATCTGCATAATCTGGGATACAAGGAGTGTGGGACCTTTGCTCTCAATTAGATTATCTCCCATGCAGTCATGTGAGTGGGTGTGCATGAGATAAGTATCGATCATAGATGTTGTTAGGTGGGATACTATCTGCTGATTGTCCCGGTGACCTCGGGAAAGGTGGGCTGATAACTGGCGTCTTCTCACGACTCGGAGGCCCGGGCATAAGAGCTATGCAGATGTACGACGTTGACCCTTAGAGTTCGAGGTTGGGGATCACGTTTTCTTGAAAGTGATGCCTAAGAGAGGAGTGGTCAAGTTCGGCAAGCGCGACAAGCTATCATCGAGATTCATTGGGCCTTTCGAGATACTCGAGAGGATAGGCGTTGTAGCGTACCGGTTGGCTTCTGCTTGACATCATGTGTCTGCGAGGTGTTTCACGTCTCCATTACTCGGAGAGTATCGCCAGATCCAGCTCATGTAGTGGATTGGGGTTGATTGAGGTTAGCAGATGGGATGGCCTTTGAGGAGGGACCCCGATTATGTATTTTGGATGGCGGAGTGATCGGGTTTGCGGCCTTGAGCCAGGTGAAATTTAGTGGGATGCTATGGCGGCCTTTATGGGATTGGAGGTCACGTTGGAGCGCGAGGATACGATGACCCGCGTATCCGCTTCTTGTTTAAGGGATGATACGTAGTTTAGTCGTTTAATAATTAAATGGCGGAGGTTTACATGCATGGTAGAATGCATGTTGCATATGCATGTGAGTGATGTGATTGTTTGGGAATTTGAGCCAAATTCCTTTTAGAGGAGAATGTAAGACGAAATTCCGATTACGGAAAAATGGCAAAATCGTAATTTCGATCAAAATCAGAAATTTATTCTCTAGATCTCGAATGTGGCCCATTTCACTTAGTTGGAATGATCGCGAAATTCGCTAGTCATTCGAATTCGTTGAATTCAGAGACGGACGGAGTTGACACATTTTGAGCATGGCGTTCACAGTGCCATAAAAGAAAAGCGACTTCCCGATACAAAAAAGTCACATATATACCGTACTCATGTACCGCAAGTGACATGGTAGAAATGATGGAAATGGGCCGGTCGAGATAATGCAGAATGTCAAAGCGTGGGAAAAGAAGGGACAAAATGGTCATTTTGAACCCAGTTAAATATTAATGAGACCATATTTCGATAGTGTAAATGCTTTACAAATGGAAAAAGGAGAGCCAAAATGTGAAAGCAAAAGGGAATGGGATGTAGTAGCCATTTTTATGGGTTTTAGTGAGAGAACGTCCACCTTCTCTCTAGGATTGTAGGAGATTCGACCGTTGGAATTCTTCGGGGCAAGAAATAGCTCTCTGCGGCGAGTACAACAGCGTGGGCACTGGGTTTCTTGGGTTTGACAGAGCTACGCCAGGGTAGAGGTTTCTCCTACTTGAGTTTTACACTTTGTTTAAGTGCTCATTTATGATCAGGTTGTTTGAGGCCTGAGCGTGCATTTGATCGGTCCCAAAACTTGGGATCGGGTGTTAATTTAAAACTCAAATAGACTGACCCATTGTATCCACGGGTACATTTGGGTTAGTCATGGTGAAATGTGTTCTTTAGATTGTATTGTGATGTGTATTAGTGAAATGTGTAAATTAGCTCGAGGAATGACAGATGAATTGATGAGTGGATGGGAATAGTAAACCAGGGTTTCTTTGTTCTATATGAATAGTGACACGAAAATAAACTTTTGTAATTGAGGCAGGTGTTTGGTCGAGGTAATTCGAGTTAATTTTTGTGTTTGATGAATAGCCCTAAATGACTAATTTTGGTGTAATGAAATGTGTAATTACATAACATGTTTGTGTGATTTAAATTGTGAATATATGCATGATTATATATTTGCATGTGTTATAGAATTGTAATGGAATTGGCATCATGCATTCCATATGCACTGGGGCACCCTAGAACAATAGGAGTGAGTGCATGAGGTGATTCTCGAGAGAATGGTTTCAGAGGGTTGACTAAACAATAATAATTATCGATTAGTCATATAAAATATCAATCGTGGTCATTTGATTGATATACGTCGGAGGAGTAGTCATTAAATATAAGCATCTGGTGTCGGTCCTACTTACATGGAGGGTAGTCCACAAATAATAACAAAATATCACTGTTAAAAAATAATGTTTCTATCGTGGCTTAGGCAAGTGTGAAATTAAGTGAGGAGCAGGTATGAGACATTCGGGGTAGACATTAGTAGGATCATGCATTTACTTGAATGCATGTGTTTTTCTTTAGACGTGCATATGCACTTAGGTGGAGGGTAGCCCATTTAGGGTGATTGACCTGCGAGCATTAGCTCCTGCAATGAAACATGTAGAATCTGGGCGCACGAGAGACGGCTCATGTGAAGGCGAGTTTGAGAAGAAAGCCGGGTTGTGGCTTTATTATCATTAATAACCGCCTGTATTAGAGATTTTAGAGATTTTAATATGTTGTATAAAATAAACTTTTGACTCTTGAAAGCTATTGGATATAGTTGGTTTCACATTGATGATGAGTATTGTAGTATGGGCCCGAGGCGTTTTATTCATATATGTATCATGTGATTGATGTTGGGGCGGGTGTTGTATTTGGTAGAGCTCCTAGGTACAAAGGAGACTACTGCTTTGATTCTCGTGAGAGATGTCGGGTCACGGAGCATTCACGAAGTGTTCCGTGAGTTGGCAGGAAATTGGCAGTTTGAGGACAGAGTCACATTTAAAGTCATTTTATTTATTATTAGGTCATATTTCTAAATTAGATTGCCCGTATATCTTAATACAAATTCGAGGTTCGATCATTTAATCACTTAGCAAAATAATAGTGCGAAAAATTTCAAAATGCACTTATAATATACTGTGATATGTTTAAAAATGGCCCTGAGTGTATTTTGGGGTGTATCCAATCTGAAAGACAAACTTGCTTGTCACCTTGGCCTCCACGATCATTCAATCATTGCGAGTTTGTAAGGCCTCGGATGTTTCAACAAAATAAGTAACTTCTCCAACAAGGGGTATTATTGGCAACATTGGTACAACTTCCCCATGATGATCATACTACATACCTTGTTGTTAACACTACATCTAGTATGAAATATGTTACCGCTGTTGGTTTGTTTCATCCGGCAGTTTGTGTATTAAAGAGCACGCCCTAGTAACAAAGTTCACCTTCCTCAGCATATGCTTTCCCATCATCACCATAACATCTTCCAAGGTGGCATATCATCTTTATCATTCTCGCCTACGGTCTCCTTCGAATTTGTCTTTCATAATCATCACCCTTTTGTTTGGACATTGTGAAGTAATATGACCTGAACCCAAACATTTGAAACATTTAATGTCACGATTACGATTGACTTGGGTTTCAAATTTACCTTTATGCTTGGTAGAGTCATCTTCCTTGCTCTTGGAAGTCTCGGTTTTGGACTTGGAAATAGCCTTGTCATGTGTTTCATTCGCGCCCAGCCGATTTCCATGCGATGAGCGAATCTCTTTGTTGATCCTTCTTTTCAGGCGCCTTTCCACCTTCGCAGCCATATGCACCATGTGTAGCCTCCACATAATGTTGTAACTCCACCACATTAAGTAATGTCGATTAAACCATTCGAAAACCTTGCAGTATAGCCTCTGATCCTCCCTCGACATTAGCTCTAATCATAGCAACCTCCATCTCCTTGTGATAATCTTCCACACTCTTTGAACCTTGTGGCAGACTTTGGAGCCTTTGGAAAAGATCCCTATGATAATGGTCAGGTATGAATCTTCTTCTCATGAGAGCCTTTAAATCATCCAGTATCGTGGGCCTAGCGTAATTCCTTCTCTTCTTGGTCCTTAATTGATCCCACGAGCAAGTGCATAGTCTTGGAACTCAATAACTGCTGGCTTTACCTTCTTTTCCTTTGAATAGTTGTAACAATCAAAGATCAACTCAATCTTCTTCCACCCCAAATGCGCCTGCGGATCATTTCTACCTTGGAAAGGTGGTATTTTCATTTGATACTCGAAGTTTAAATGCCCTTACTATCTACTTGTGAGAGTTTCTTTTAGGCCCCTTTCGCTGCCTAAGATGTCCACCTTTGCCCATATCAGCTCAAATAGCATAATCATCTTCATCATCCCTAACGACTAATTCATCTTCTTCATCAAATTCAGCCAATGGTTCATAAGCATGCCTTTATTGCCTCTTAACTAATACAGGACACCTCTTAGCGGTGACCCTTTATAAATTGGCTATGTGGCATCTTATTATCCATTCTATCCCTGATTTCATTAAACATGATGTTTAGCCGCTCAAACTGTTGGTGCATGGCTTGCATTGTGAATGCACCATCTGTCTCTATTCCTTGGTTTCCACCCTCGTTGGACATATTTTGAATACCTGCAAGAACAATGTTAGTAATAAAACCTCACACACTCCCTTACGTGTTTACACTCGAAGGATGACACTCACTCATATTCCTCTTTGTCTTTTTCGTGATCTACACACTCAGCCTTTTACCACTCTTGTTTTCACTCTCAAGTTCTTTAAGCACTAGAACTCAAACGATTCCACAGGCGAGTTTAGTCGACGAAAAAAAAAAAAATTCGAAACAATAATAAGCGAAACAAGTGTTATGGTTCCCAGAAGACACGAAACAAGTAAAGATCACTAGGGGCGAGAACAAACCAACAAAGAACTAGAAATTAATTCAACCTTTAAACTTATTTTCTTTTCGTTTTTTTTTTTTTGCCTTTCAGAGCTACAGTAACACCAAAATAGAAAGCCCCGAAATTGGCTTGAAAAATGAAGAACCATGTCAGTAGGAAACCCAAATGACCCAAAATGAAGATCCTAGGGTTTACACTATAATATGATATTGAGCAGTGCGAAATAACGATGAAGCAGTCTGCAGAATGAAGGAAAAAGAAGAAAAAGATAGAAGACCTGATTTGCAACCTAAGCTCTGATATCAAATGACGTGAACCAATGCGGGAAAACCCTTTTGAACCCACAATCTGAATTGGTCTTCAAACCCAGAAAGAAAAAAAACCAAGTAATAGATAAATACCTTGACCCAATGATGTGAGCAAAAGAACGAGTTTGAAAGAATGTAAACCCGTTGAAAACTTGTCCAAAGGAATTGCTAAAATCTTGCTTTAGTAACCCAATGAAAACTCGTTTCAAGAACTTAGATTTGATGGGTGAACGCCAGAAAGAAATGTTTCTTTGATAAGTTCAAAAGTTCATTAAAAAATAAGAGGAGAAAACTTAACTCTCTCTGAAATTTTTCAGAATATCAATCATCAAAGTTGTTTTTTTTTTCAATAGCATAATGTCCTATTTATATGACCCTTGGACTAGCCACTGATGTAGGTAGAATTGACAAAAAACAAGCCCAAGTTCGGCCAACCCAACAAAATAGAATATATGGGTTTAGTTTCATGAAAATCGGCCCCATTAATTAAATAAATAAATGGTTCCTTGATTCGATTACCCTGACTCCAAGTTCTAAGTTAGCCTAACTCTTCAATTGCTTGTATCAGATTAATTAAGGCTACTACCTCCCTATTGAAGCCCATCTTGAAAATAGAAGTCTTGTTAACTGGTGGGTGTCCAAATTCGGCCCAAGTAGGTTGCACCAGCCCAACCATTGCTTCCTTGATATTCTTAGCTCTTGACCTTGTAATTGATCCATCTGGAACATTTAAGGGATCGTGAACACTAACTTCGCTGGACTCATCACAACTAATAACATGTTACTTATGCTATTGAGGCAAGTGATAAAGGGGATGGGCTTGGTCGAGTCCCTATAAAAGTTGAGTATGATACGATCCCACATCAGCTCTGTATGAGATTGTAGAGTGGTATTTAACCTTGAAAGGTTTTCCAATGTTTGGGTTAAACTCTTTCATTGGGCTTGGGTACATATCATTGATGCTTTCATTGAAGCTTATGCATACTGGAAAAGGCCTACCTAGTGCCCTAAGAGAGGGATCGAAGTAAAAGTTATCATAATTAATAATAAGTGAGTATACTTGAAAGGTTCTCTCAGATTAGGCCAATATTTTTTATTTGAAACTTTTATTGGGCTTAGTGTCTATCAAGAATTACTACAATGTTTTTAATACAAAATGAATAGAAGTAAAAACATGTTTTACTATATTATGGGTAATGTGTTTGGATTCAAAGTGGATTTGTGAAAGTGAATAGAAGTGAAAAACATGTTTACTTTATTACGGGTAATGTGTTTGGATTCAAAGCAGATTTGTGAAATCTAAAACTTTTCAAGACCAACCTATAGTATTCAAATTGAGTGATACATTGAACAACTATGATTGTCCTTGTTGGGATGTATTAATAAACCTAAATCTCTTTTATCTTAAATCTTAATTATATATGCGTTAAAAAAAAATTTCATGAGAATAAATATGTTAATTTTATGATTTATCCTTAAATTTTAACTTTCAAATAATTTTAATTGTAAAAATTTAGTGATAAAAGGATGATCAGCCCAGTAGAGTGAAATAGGAGTAATGTGAAACTAGAAGATTAATGTCTCGATATGGAAGTGTTTATGCATTTAATTGGAATATATTTGAAGCTTGGTAAATGGGTGGGACAGGTATACGAGACAAGGAATCCCATCTAAAAGCAGTGGAATCTTGAAGCAGTATGGGCTTTCTCTTGTTCATACCTTGCTTCAGGACCACGACGTTGATTACGTGGGCTCAAAGATTCGACATTCTCATTTATTTGTTTTATCTACTTTTCTTTGCTTAGGTTTCATTTTCACATTTACGGTATCACGAACATACGACCACATTCTTAAGAGCGAATTTTGTAGTCTTTGTGTTCGTTCAAAAAACAGAAACAAATATTATGGAAACAAATGAAGTACAAATCAAATATAATTAAGCGAATCCGAGCCAATGAACTTTGTTAATAATCCCTTCGGCTGAGTGACCCCTCAATTTGTACCGAGAATAGTGGACAATCGTCTCCCAGGATAGAACGTATCTCGTTCCTCCGAAGTGGTACGTAGTCGGAGGACCCCGACGAACTCAACTTGCAGAATAATCGCACAAAATGAATGATATGCAGTGAAGTGAGGAGAATATTTTGTTATTTTTAAAATTGGGAAAAATGGGAGTATAAATGAGCCAGGAAGTGTCTCCACGAACAGACATGTCTGTTTGAAAAAGTATGAACCAAACAATGGCTAATGCAGTGGAAACCTAGCAGGCCGTAGGCGGGCGGAAGGAAGCGTGACGGCACGCGTGTGAGGGAAACGACTGGCAGGCGTAGGTCCTCTCCCTTCCACAAAGTGGGGTGCCCCTTGGGGCCCAAACCCATTTGAGAGGCTCAACTATTTAAACCCATCCTTCTTGTTTCTATTCGATGTGGGACAACACTTTTCATTTAATATGGGTTTTGTGGAAGCTAAGTCCCAACAATCCCCCACACGAATGAAAAGTTCGATATCAATACTAAGTGTATGCATGAGATCATAGTGTGATTATTAGTGAGAAAACATTGCATCGGGATAAGTAGTCGAGACTTTGAACTTTTAGTGAAACCTATAAACACTCGGTCCAATCGGTAGACTTGATGTCTTTAGTTAATGGAGCCTTTAAATTGAAAGCACAGAGCGATAGAAATCACCACAGACTATTTCTCAGACAAATTGGTTCTCTTTGTGTTCGTTTTGGCCATGAACACTTGCTTTGGTCTCATGAGTGTTTTAGAGAATTCGGCCTTTGCAATTCTCACAAAAGTGGCCCTCACTTCACTCACATAGGTGATTTATGAACATATGGTTCATAATCATTAAAAGCTTTTTAATAACCTCCACATATTAATCTTGTCTTTATCAGGAATGGGTAAACAAATTAAATGATGCCTATCTTCATAACTTAGTTGTCCCTTTGAACCTAGATCCTGGGATCTTGATCCAATAGCTAGGTAAGGTGTCATATGATGACTTGTTTAGAGACCTTAAACCTATTCCCTTGAAGTTTTGCAACCATCTCTCTAGTTAGGCGCTTTTGTCAATGGATCATATGTGTAACATCTTCACATAGTCAATGGTGATAATTCCACTAGAAAGAAGTTTGAATCTTCTTGTGTCATGTCTTCGACGTATGTGTCGAGACTTCACCGTTATACATGACATTCCTAGCCCTTCCTATTGCCGCTTGACTATCCTGATGTATACATATACGGCGGAGCCTTTGGTTTAGGCAGATTGAATATCTTTCCAAGAAATTTTGAAGCCACTCGGCACTATTCCACGAACTTTATCCAAGCAATAAACTGCGATTCCATGATGGATCCTGGCAATACAAAGTTTATTTGGATGATTTCCAAGACATAGCCACCCCACGAGTGTGAATACATATCCACTTGTTGATTTTGTGTCTTTAGTCTTAGGTTATCAATTGCATCCGCAGTATCAATAAATTTTCTAGGATGATACATTGTAATGCAAAGCATAATCTTAATTATGCAGCAAGTAGCCCAATAAAACGTTTCATAACCTTCAATGATTTTCATTTGGACTAACGTGTCGACTTAGCTTGCTAACGCCTGGTATGTTCGGCCTAGTACGATTCATGACATACATTAAAGCTCAGTATACTAGCATACTCATTTTGAGCTTTGTTTTCCCCGAGTATTCTTTAGAAAGATGTAGATTAACATCTATAGTCTTCTTGGTACAATATCCTAGTGCTTGCACTTTCAAGAATCGTTTCAATATAATAGGATTGTGATAGAGCTAATCCTCAGGATGTCTTATAGTTTTAACTCCTAAAATAACATCGTGACCCCATATGCTCATTTCAAACTTACTTGCAAGCGACATTTGATTTTCTTAATAGTCTCACCATCACATTTGTTATAAACATATCGTCCACATATAGACATAAAATGGCAAAGCAATTACGAGTTTGCTTAACATATACACATTTATCGCACTCATTAATCTTGAAACCATTTGACAACATGACTTCGTCGAATTTAGCATGCCATTGTTTTGGTGCTTGTTTCAATCCATATAGTGACTTGATAAGCCAACATACTTTCTTCTCTTGTCCCAGAACAATGAACCCTTCGGGTTGTTCCAAATATATTTCTTCTTCCAAATTTATGTTTAAGAAGGTCGTTTTCACATCCATTTGATGGATTTCAAGCTTATGCAACGTTGTAGCAGTGCATCCCTTATAGATGCAATTCTAGTAATTGAATAAGTATCAAAATAGTCAAGACCTTTTCGTTGCTTGTATCCTTTTACTACAAGCCTAGCCTTATATTTATCAATAGCACCATCTGCTTTCATTTCCTCTTGAAAATCCACTTACATTGTAGTGGTTTATTACCAGGAGGAAGGTCAACCAATTTCCATGTATGATTTGACAAGATGGATTCAACTTCACTATTGATAGCTTCTTTCCGAAGCAGACTACGGCGAGAAGTCACAACTTCTTTGAATGTCAGGAGGCTCATTTTCCAAACGTATACGTTAAGAAATCGGGTCAGACGTGGAAGTCCTTTGTCTTTACTACGTCTAGATTCATCCTCCATTGGATCACTTCTAGATATAGTATCTTGAGACCTCTTATTATTATCAATTGCCTCATATACTATGTTATATGGAAATATATTTTCAAAGAACGAAGCATCCCTTGATTCAATGATTGTATTGACATGTATATCTAGGATCTTTGATTTGTGAACAAGAAAACGATATGCATTGCTATTATGAGCATATCCGATAAAAACACAGTCAATAGTCTTTGGTCCTACCTTAACCTTTTGGAAGCAGACCTTAACCTTGAACACCCCCACACTTTAGAATATTGATTAGGTGATGTACTTTCCATTTCTCATAGAGTTGTTGTGTCTTTACATTAGGTACTATTAGAAATAAGATTCGCCGTCAACGGCTTCCCTGATTACATGATGTCGAACTATTCAGTAATGCATTCATTGTTTCCCTTTAAAAGACGGTTTTCCTTTCCACCGCTCCATTAGGTGTAGTGTATAAGGAAATGATCATTTAGTGAAACGATGCAAACTTCGGTACAAATTTCCTCAAATGAAATTCATATTCACCTCTTGTCACTCCTTATGATTTTAATTTTCTTGTTCAGGCGAGTTTCAACACGCCTTATAAGTTTTAAAAGCATTCACAACCTCATCTTTGCTACTAAGCAGTAACACCTTTGTGTGACAGTTATCTATAAAGTAATAAATACTTATTACCACCTCTTGTAGTATTGATTTCATATCAGCATATATCGGTGTGTAAGTAAAATCTAAAGGTTCTTAAAGTCTATTATCACCGAGTGGAAAGGGGGCTTAGAAAATTTAGATTAAACCCCTACTGGCATTCTCACTTGGACATTTCAAACACCCAACAATCCCATATTCATTAATTTCTTTATTGACTTATAGTTACTTAGCGTCTGATGCAGCATGCCAAATGTTAGAAGACTTCGAAGCACATAAGAAGAAGCAACTTTATTCCAATCATCGCGCTGAACTGCCAGTCATTACATTTAGCTTGAACAAACCATCACTTTCGAGATAACCCTTTCCCTACATACATCTCATTTTTGAGAGTACAAACATCGAGGATACAAAAACCAACTTGAAGCCATTCTTTACAAGGAGAGATCACGACACTAAATTCTTGAACATACGCTCGTAAAACATTAATTAGTGTCATAGTCTTTCCAGATGTCATCTTTATAGCAATCTTTCCGACACCTTCAACCTTAGAGGTTGATGAATTACCCATATAAAGTTTTTCATCACCCCCCACGGTTGTGTAGGACGAAAACATCGATATGTTTGCACAGATGTGACGAGTTGCTCCGGTATCAATCCACCGCTCCTTGGGTTTCCACCATATTACACTTTCGGATATCACCAAGCGGTCAGTTGATATCATCATCTTTCCACATATTAGCTGCGTTTTCTGTCTTTCAGCTCTCTGGGTCTTTGGCTCGATGTCTGGAGCTTGCCCACGAGTTGAAGCACTTTCAATGAACTTCTTAGGGGCCTTTATTTGGGTCCTGCCGAGACTTCTTTAGGCATTTTCCTCTTCTTGTTGGGTTTTGATCCTTCTTCAACAACATTGGCCTTTGAAGTCTAATTCTTCAACTCTTCTGAGGCTATTGTCTTCCTCAATCCTCAACCGAACAATCAAGTCTTCAAGTGATAACTCCTTTATCTTGTGTTTGAGATAATTTTGAAATCCTTCCAGGATGGTGGCAATTTTCAATGAATCAGCCACTTGAAATGTCTCACTTAGAGTCATTCCTTGACATAGATATCATGCACAACCATGAAGCTCTTGAACTGACTTAAGACGGTCTTTGAATCAACCATCTTGAAGTCGAAATTCTGAAACTGATAGATTTTTCGGTTCGGCATCTTGATTTGTACTTCTTATCGAGGCTTATCCATAACTCCTTAGCCATTTTCAGCAACTATAGGCGTTATAAGTATTTTCGGACCGTTGAGGACATAGTTGCGACACAAGAGTCGAGTGATTCCATTCTGCATCCGCAAATGACCAACTTTTCTTTATCTGTCTCTCAACGTCGATTTAGGACCATCCTCATTGAGGAATCTTGCCAAGTTCAAGGTCGTGAGATAGAACAACATCTTTTGTTGCTATCTCTTGAAATCGGTACCATTGAACCTTTATGGCTTTTCTCCATGACTCGGAATAGGGTTAACCGAAGTCGAAGACGATGACATTTCTGAAGGATAAGGATAAAAATAGAACAATATTTGAATAAACTGTAACAAATATTTAAATACGAATAGAAATGAAAAACAATAGTAGAAAAACAAAAAAATATTTGAATAAAGAAACAAATATTTTAATACAACGAAAGCAGAAAAGCGCAGTCTTGAAAATTTAAATCTGAAACGAAAAGCTGAGGTGCAAATATTGTATCTGAGAAGCAGACGGAATAAAAAAAAACTTTAGCAATTATGAGCAAGTAAAATATTAAACTGAAGCAGGATGCTTTTACGATCTGCGGCGAAGCACGTTTTTAGCGAAATTTAAAAAATGAGAGCTGTTGTTCAAAACTGAAACAGTTCTGGGAAGTTGATATTTAGGCGATATTAATATACGAAATAAAACAATTAAACCAGGCGACCTTTGAAATCTATATTTGAATTAACATAAGCAGATTCTTGTTTTGCAAACTTGAGCAAGCGATAAATCATGCGATTATCTTTGGAATATAAAAAAATAACACAAGCAGTCTTGGTTTTGCCTTTCATGAGTCGTGCTAATTCATGCCTAAACAGATATGAAGGTGAGGCACTGCATAAACAGAACTGATCGAACAGAAACAAAAATTGTAACCAATATTTTTAACGGAAACGAACAGAAGCATTCGTTCCACAGAAACGAAAAAAAATCTTTGAATAAGAAACATATGTAACAAATATTTGAATACAAAAACAAAAGTTCAAAGTCAACGGCAGTCAAAATCTCGGGTTTAATGAATACGAAATAACAAATATTTGCATACGAAACAAAGTTCCAAAGTCAACGAGGCGAGTGAAAATCTACATTTAATGAATCTGAAATAACAAATATTTGCATAAAGGAAACAAAAGCGCACCAAAATTTGAATATAACGAAACAAAAACGCGGCAAAATACGACGGCTTAGTGTAACAAATGCTTTACAATTTTTTTTCGTTAATGTGGTCGTATGTGTTCGCATACAAGAAACAGGAAAAAACAAACCTGAAGCAGCAGTACAAAACAAACAAATGAGAATGTTGACCCGAGCCCAACGAAACAATGTCGTGTCCTTAAGGCCAATTTGACCCCTCAATTTATCAGAGGATAGTGGACAATCGTCTCCCGGATGAAACGGATCTCTCATTCCTCAAAGCGGGGTAAAAGTAATTCGGAGGACTCAGACGAACTGATTATTTTAAAGCATTCATGCAAAAATGAATGATATCTGATGAAGTGAGAGAATATTTTGTTATGTTTTAAAATGGGAAAAAACGAGGAGTATAAATAAGCCATGAGTGTCCCCACAAGCAGGACATGCGTTAGAAGAATGGACTGAACAGTGTGTGCAGTGAGCCCAGAGCCAGGGCGGCCAGGCCCCGTAGGATGACTGCGGCGGCGTGCGCGTGGGGAAACCGACCTAACAGGCGTGGGATCCTCTCCCCTTTCCACAAAAGTGGGGTACATGGAGACTGAACCCATTGAGAGGCTCAACTATTTAAACCCATCTCTACCTTTTTGTTTCTATTCGATGTGGGACAACACTTTTCGTGATATATGGTTTTTCTTGGAAGCTAGTCTAAGAATCACACATGGAATGAAAGTTCACAATTCATCAATACTCATTGTGTTTTTGGCAGGGATTGCAAGGCGTCAGTTATTCCATGAAAACATTGCATCGGGATAAGTAATCTGAGACTTTGAACTTTCCTTAGTGAAACCTATCAAACACTCGAGTCGATTAATGTAGACTTGATGTCTTTAGGCTATCGACATTTTAGGTATGGCCTAGGCAGTAGAAATCACTACAACTATTTCTCGAACAAAGTTGGTTCTCAACTATTCGTGTTCGTTTGGCCATGAACACCGCTAGTCTCATGAGTGTTTTAGAGATTCGACCTTTGCAATTCTCACGAAGCGGCTTATCCTTCACGCTCCACATAGGTGATTTCTAAACATATAGTTTCATAATCATTAAAGATTTTGCTTAACCTTCACATATTATGCATCTTTATCAAGGGAGTGCGGGTAAAAATAAATTAGAGCAGTACTCTACACTTGTCTTCATAACCAGATTGTCCCTTTGAACCTAGATCACAGGATCTCCGATCTGACGATTATGCTGCTATGATGACATTTAGGGCCTTAAACCCATTCCTTGATGTTTTGCAATCATCTCTCTAGTTAGGCCTTTTGTCGATGGATCATGATATTATCTTTTGACTTCACATAGTCGATGGTGATAATTCCACTAGAAAGAAGTTGTCTTCTTGTGTCATGTCTTGACGTATGTGTTGAGACTTATCGTTATACATGACATTCCTTGCCTACCTAATGTGAACCCGGCTATCCTGATGTATACATCTGACGGGCCTTGGTTTAGGCCAATTGGAATATCTTCGAAAAATTTGAAGCCACTCGGCTTCTTCACAGAACTTTATCAGCCAGTAGATTACGATTCCATAGGTGGATCTAGCAATACAAGTTTGTTTGGATGATTTCCAAGATTTCATCTGCCCGCGAGTGTGAATACATATCCACTTGTTGATTTTGTGTCTTTAGTCTTGGGTTATCCAATTGCATCACGGTATCCTTCAAGTGCGCGGATATTACGTGTCACAAGCATAATCTTGAAGTATGCCTTAAGTAGCCCAATAAACGTTTCATAGCTTTCGATGATTTTTGTTTGGATTAACATCATCGACTTAACGCTAAGCTGCACAAGCTATGTCTGGCCCTAGTCTGATTCATGCAATACATTAAACTGCATAGTATACTAGCATACTCATTTGAGCTTTGTTTTCCACCGGTATTCTTAGAAAGATGTAAATTAACATCTATCGAGTCTTTTCTTGGTACAATACCTAGATTCTTGCACTTTCAAGAATCGTTTCAAATATGGGATTGTGATAGACTAAAATCCTCAGGATGTCTTATATTTTAACTCCTAAAATAACATCAACGACCCCCATATCTTTCATTTCAAATTTACTTGCAAGCAAGCATTTGATTTTCTTAATAGTCTCACCATCACTGCCTGTTATAAGCATATCATCTACATATAGACATAAAATGGCAAAGCAATTATGAGTTTGCTTAACATATACACATTTATCGCACTCATTAATCTTGAAACCATTCGACAACATGACTTCGTCGAATTTAGCATGCCATTGTTTTGGTGCTTGTTTCAATCCATAGAGTGACTTGATAAATGCATTGTAGCAACCCCAGAGGCAGAGCTGGGCAGGCAGATAGGCGGTCAGGCAAGAAACCCGGGACGCCAGTTTAATTCTTTCATTTACATTTATTAAGTTTTATTTATTTATTTATTTGTTTTTCAAAAGTGTCGCGACCAGATCCAGCCCGGCAGAATAGGCGGATCCAGAGCCGGGCCGGTTTACTCAAACGTTTTTATTTATCTTAGTAAAACATTTAATTAATTTGTTTGATTCTGAGCGAGTTTCGAGTTTAGGCAAGCCCACAATCATTTACAAATTTCAAGCAATTCGGTAGGCCCTTAAACATTTACAAAATACATTTACAAAGAAGGCATTCATGCCTTTTCAAAATGATATACAAAATCAAGGTTCGGGGTTTAACCCTTTTGTTTAAAAAAAAATAAAAACCAATTGTTCAAAAGAGATGAAATGCAAAAGACGGAGTATATACTTATACGTCGTACTCTCTATGACTATGTTTGCCACGATCTTGTCCCCTTCTGTCTACTCGAAACCGCGCATAAGATAAAACTATAAGCTAAGCATTTTCATGCTTAGTGGTTCTATAGTTATTCAATATTCAAATGTAACTCAGCATGAATTTAACATTAAACCATGCCTATTAATTCAACAAATCTCATGCTATTTATTTTTTCACATACTTTCAATTTCTAAATAATTTACCAAATCATATCGTAGGATTTAATCTGACAATTCATTTCACAATTTAATTTATGAGATTTAAGCATATACATAAAAATCATTTACAAATCCAATGTTGGTTATTTCACTTGACTATTCAATTCACACCGGCCAGTTCGTTTGATGAATCGCCCTTATTTTTATTGGTAATGTGCTTACACATTTAACAATTAGATATCCCGTCGCGCGGATGCCGTTTGGTGCACCGAACATGGTATCACTTAAATACCATATGCCATCATGACGGATGCCGATTGGTGCATCCGCCAAGTGGGACATTTCTTCAATGCCATACGCCATCATGACGGTTGCCGATTGGTGCATCCGTCGGAGCGGTTCGTGATATATCAATGCGATTCAAGATGTAAAGGTGTCGGAATTCATTTACATTTCGATTTATCAATCCCATTCATTCGGTTTCGGATATCACATTCAATTCCATATTCACTTTGTATTCTCTTTTCAAGGATATACTCAATCTATGTATACTCATTTCTTATACACATTCACATACTCATTTCATATACTATTCATGCACTCATTTCATATGCTTGGTAAACTACGAAAATACTTAACATAAGAATGAAGTCGAGAGAACAAACATGCAAAAACTTGAATCAAGAATAGGATTCCAGTTGAACAAACCAAAAAATCTTTGCACCCAGTTCAATCCTTGGAATCTCAATCTCAGTTTGGCTTTTCCTCCTCGTCAGTCCCTATTCCAAAACCATTAAATAACAATATTATTCGCGTGTACTAGTAGTTTTGGTTAGGATTGATTTTTTGGAGGTAATTATGAGTTCCAATTTAAACAAGCTATATATAGATGGATTCTTGACTCAATGGGCTTTCCATAGAGTGCAAGAACACTTTCGAATCGAGGTTCGGATAGGAGTTAGGACCTTAGAGTTGGAGGTCATATCTGGTCAAATCTGACCCGACGAGCAGACCTGAACTGGACGACTCATTATCACCTTAGTCAAACATCTTATATACTCCTTAGGAATATTAATGTGTTCTTGACTCAATGGGCTTTCAGAGTCTAAGAACACCAAATGGGAGTTCAAGCAGAAGGAGATATGACCTTTCAGTTAGGGGTCATGTGTAGTCAGCCCGACGAGCTGACACAGGCTGGTTGCACTGAAGTGACGAGCTCATTCAAACACCTCGGTCATGTCAACATCCTCCTCAGGCATATGAATGTATTCTTGACTCCATGGGAAACACCATGAGTCAATAACACTAAATCGGAGTTCAAGCAGAAGGAGATACTGACCTTCCGGCGGATTGGAGGTCATACATAGTCAACTTTGACGGCGACCTGAAGCCCGGCGAGCGCGTTTTGGCGAGCAGCATTTGGCGAGCGCATTTGGGCCGACCAGCATTGGAGCTGACCCTTTGTTTAGCGACCAGCGTTGGGCGACCCTTTGCTGGGCGATCAGCGTTTGGCGACCCCTTTGTTTGGCGACCGCGCTGTTTGGCGACCAGCTGTTGGGCGACCCGCGTGACGACCCTTTGTTTGGCGACCAGCGTTTGGCGACAGCGTTTGGCGACTCTTGTTGGGCGACCCTTTGTTGGGCGACCCCTTTGTTTAGCGACAACGTTGGCGATCCTTTGTCCACGACGACCTCGGTTTGGCGACCAACGACCCATTTGGTATTCGAGTAAAAGACCATAACTTGGTCTCTGAAGTCAATTAAGAGATTCAAAAGCTGCTTGTCGAGTTCGATTTGATGTGGCTACAATTTCACAGAAGGACTTACTGCCAAATTCTCTTTATTTCTGATCAAAAACCCGTTCTAAAATTTTGGCTAGTTGACCCAGAGCTGGATAGTGACCAGACCAGATTTAGTTGGGCTGACTGATCAAGGACTATAACTTAGTCTACAGAGGTCCAAACAGAAATTCAAAAGCCTAACATCAAGTTAATTGATGTGGCTAATTACTAGAAGGACACACTACCCAAATCCCCTTCACTTCGTACCCAAAAAATCAGCAGCTCTAAGGTTCGGCTAGCTGCGCACTACCACAATGTGGCAGCTTCCCATGGTTTAAACGACCAAACTTTCCCTAGGCCGGATAACACCCAACAATCCTTAGGGTAGAAGAAGACCAAGTAGGAGAAGACCTACCTCATGGAGTTTGTCGAAGTCCTCGGTTCGGTCTCTACTTGTAGGCTCTTGTCAACGCTAGGAAGGACTTACTTCGTGCTTCACGGGAGACCTATGGTGGGTCGTCGGAAAATCTAGAGAAGGTGGAGCCTCTTTCTCCTAACTTTCCCTTTTCTCTATTTTTATTTTCTTGGATCACTCTTAATCGTACTTTTAAAGGAGAAGCTTCCTCCTCTTTCCTACATGCCACATGTCATTTCCTTGATTTTTCCTTTACTCATTTATTTCTCCTAATATCCTTAGACATATAAACTTATTTAATTGACCTTAGGTCCCCATTTTACAATTTCTATATTTTCTCTTTTTCACTTAGGTTCATTTAAATTCAACAATCATCTAATCAATATTAAAAAAATTTCGAGAAAAATACCCAAGTTGGCTCAATTATACTGAATATATATGTGTTTTATTATAAAACTTCTAGGGTATTTTTTGAAGCGATACACCGACATACTTTCTTCTCTTGTCTCGGAACAATGAACCCTTCGGGTTGTTCCAAATATATTTCTTCTTCCAAATCTCCGTTTAAGAAGTAGTTTCACATCCATTTGATGGATTTCAAACTATACACCCTTTGCTATGTAGTAGCATCCTTATAGATGTAATTCTACTACTTGGTGAATAAGTATCAAAATAGTTAAGACCTTCTGGTTGCTTGTATCCTTTTACTACAAGCCTAGCCTTATCAATAGCACCATCAGCTTTCGTTTCCTCTTGAGAATCCACTTACATTGTAGTGGTTTATTGCCGGGAGGAAGGTCGACCAATTTCTATGTATGATTTGTGGATGGATTCAACTTCACTATTGATGGCTTCTTTAGAGCAGGGCACGAAGTCACAACTTCTTTGAATGTCAGAGGCTCATTTTCCAACGGATCACGTTAAATCGGGTCCAAGGCGTAGAGTCCTTTGTCTTTACTACATCTAGGTTCATCCTCAATTGGATCACTTCTAGATATAGTATCTGAGACCTCTTATTATTATCAATTGACTTATATCTTATGTTATACGGAAGTATCTTTTTCAAAACGGCGTCCCTTGATTCAATGATCATTGTATGTATGTCTGGGGTATCTCGACTTGTGAACAAGAAAGAGTATGCATTGCTATTGAGCATATCAGATAAGAACCTGATCGATAGTCTTTGTAGTCTACCTTAACCTTTTTAGGCTTAGGAACCGTAACCTTAATAAACACCCCACACTGAGATAATTCAAGTTAGGCATTATGCCTTTCCATTTCATGGGAGTTTGTTGTGTGTCTTCTGTGGGAATTTTCTATTTAAAATAAAATTCGTCGTCAAAACAGCTTCCCCCACAAGTGCATGGTAAGCAGGCATATTCAACAATGCATTCATTGTTTCCTTTAAAGACCGGTTTTTCCTTTCCTCCACTCCATTAGATTGTGGTGTATAAGGAACAGTCATTTGGTGAACGATACCAAACTCGGTACAAATTTCCTCAAATGGAAATTTGTATTCCTCTGTCCTCCCTTATGAATTTTAATTTTCTTGTTATTTGAGTTTCAACACGCATATAGGTTTAAAAGCATTCTGACCTCGTCTTTCTTCACTAAGCAAATAAACATAACAATCACAGCGGCAGTCATCTATAAAGTAATAAAATGCTTATTACCACCTGCGAGCGGTATTGATTTCATATCGCATATGTATACGTGTGTATTAAATCTAAAGGTTACGAAAGTCTTATTATCTCTGAGTGGAAAGGGGCTTGAAAATTTAGATTCAGCACACATGGCATTTCTCATAGGCAGTCTCAAAGTCGACAGTCCCATATTCATTAATTTAACATTGACTTATAGTTAACGTGTGTCTAGTCTAGCATGCCAAATGTTGAGCTTCGAAGCACATAGAAGAAGCAACTTTTTATTCAAATCATTCTTGTTCTGACAGTCATTGGCTTAAGCTTGAACAAACCATCACTTTCAGATAGCCCTTTCTTACATACATCTCATTTTTTGAGAATACAAACTTGTCGGATACAAAAACCAACGAAGCCATTCTTGCGCTGGGAGAGATCGACCTTTAAATTCTTGCGAACATCGGCACATGCGAGACATTAATTGATGTCACAGGTCTTTCGGATGTATCTTTAGAGTAATCTTCGACACCTTCAGTATGGGGTTGATGAATTACCCATATAAAGTTTTTCATCACCCCCCACGGTTGTGTAGGACGAAAACATCGATATGTTTGCACAGATGTGACGAGTTGCTCCGGTATCAATCCACCACTCCTTGGGGTTTCCCACCATATTACACTCGAATATCACATCAGTCAGATTGATATCATCAACACCATTGGAGATCTTTTCCACCACATTAGCCTGCGTTTTCTGTCTTTTCTTGGCTCTGCAGTCTTTGGCTCGATGTCTAGACTTGCCTGGTGGCTTGCCTTAGCAGACTTCTTTAGGCCTTAGTTGAATCCCTCTCAGACTTGCCGGACATTTGCTCTTCTTGTTGGGTTTGAATCCTTCAAGCAGTGGCCTTGAAACTTCTAGATTCTTCCCGACTTTCTTCTCAGACTGACCTGTCTTCCTCAATCCTCATAGAACAATCAAGTCTTCAAGTATGACGGCTCCTTTCTCTTGTGTTTGAGATAATTTTGAAATCCTCCCGAGGATGGTAGTAGTTTTAAATGAGCCTTGACCATAAATATCTCTACTTGTCATTCCTTGACATGAATATCATACCACAACCATGAAGCTCTTGAACGACTTAAGACGGTCTTTGAATCAACCATCTTGAAGTCTAGAAATTTACCGACAATGAATTTCTTCGATCCAGGCATGTAGGTTTTGTACTTCTTGTCAAGACTATCCCATAACTCCTTAGTCGTTTTCAGCGGACTATAGACGTTATAGAAAGTATTTCCCCGGACCGTTGAGGACATGGTTGCGACACGGGGAAGTGAGTGATTCCATGCATCCCTGACAACCAACTTTTCTTTATTTGTTTCTCAGCGTCAATTTAGGACCATCCTTATTGAAATCTTGCGAGTTGAGGTTGAGATAGGCAATAAATCTTTGTTGCCATCTCTTGAAATGGTACCATTGAACCTTTATGACTTTCTCTATGATTCGAATAGGGTTCGCAAGTGAAAGCGGCAATAGGCTACGGATAAAGGAACAAAACATATTCAAAATTTGAATCTGACGAAAGCAAGAAAAAGTGTCTGGCCTTCAATACATAATCGGTAGCGGGCGTTAGTTTCAAAATTCCCTATCTGACGAGCTATGTCTGAATCGTTTGTTAAAAAATTTTGAATCGACAAATTATGCGAAGCGAGCGAGAAAGTGTAATACCGTCGTTCGTTAAAAAGAAATTTGAATACAACGAGCCCCGAAATTGCGATCTTAAAAATTTGAACAACGAAAGCGAAAAAAACTATGAGTCTTCAAAATTTGAATAACAGCTTGAAAACGCAGTCTTAAATTTGAATATAACATAAGCGAAAAAGCGTAGTCTTGAAATTTGAATACAACGAAACTAAAGTACGTGGAAAGCAAAAAAATTGAATACGAGAAAGAAATATTTTAATACAAAGCGTACGAAGCAGACATAATAAATTCGTGAGCGAAAAATGCATAGCAACAGACGAGTACATAAACGAAAAATAAATAAATCGGTAGCAGACACAGCAAAGTTCGTGAGCGAAAAAATGCATGACTAACGAGCAATACGAAGCGAAAAAATAAAAATCGATAAACGAACACAACAAAATTTGTGAGCAGAAAAAAAATACGTATTCTTGAGCGAGTATAGAACGAAAAAAAAAAAATCGAGTAAGAACACAACCAAATTTGTGAGCAGAAAAAGAAAAATCTGCCAACTAACGAGCGATCTGAAGCGAAAAAAAAATCGATGTGAACACATCCAAATTCGTCTTAAGAACACGATGCTTTTTCGTTGGGCTCGGATCTACTTTATACTTTCTAAGTGTTTGTTTGCACTGCAGGTTTGTTTCCTTCATATTTTCATTGTTCTTGGTTTTTGAACGAACACTAACTACAACAGTGCAACCATCTGTGACTGCAATTTAGCTGCAGACACCCACGCGGACCAACCCATTGCTGAATAGAAACAAAGATGCAGATGATCATTTAGACTGCACCCATCTGCTCTCAAACCTTTCTTCCCCAGTCATCATTAATGACATGTCTGTGCATACGGAAAACTCTTTCCCTCATCTTCGTTACTTGATAATGCTTCACAGTATATAACGGATATAAATAAAATGATGTCTTTATACCAAAAGTATTTTGTTCTTGTGGAGAGTGGAACTGGTTCTGACCCGTTCAACTCTCACTCGCAAATGAGCATCACAACGCATTTCTGTTCATGTTAGCTCCCAGCCCATGTGGATTGCGTCAGGTCAAAAGAGAATTAGGCAAAATCTTAAAATACTATAAAATAATTTCAAAATTCTATTATCCTTGAATAAAAAATAAATAATACATTATTATATAATAATAATAAATACATGATTGAGTTTAAATAATATAATAATAATAAATAAACTTAAATAAATAATATATTTTTTAATACACTTTAGTTTCAACTTTCAAGATAGTAAATTGTCTCACGGAGTTGAACTAGAGACCCCTCCTCTTTCTACCATAGATGAATATGATTAACAATTTTTTACCATATTTTCTATTTAAATTATTAAATTTTTTAGAATGTTAACAACATAAATTTATTTATATCTGAATAATTTTTTTCAAAAAAACATTCAAGTATAATGAAATATCTTATTTATTTTGAAAATCCATTTTGTTAGAAGATTAAAGAAATAAATGTATAATTTTTATTAATTATTTTAAAAATAACAATATTTTGTTATTAACATTAGTTTAAGTAATTATTAAAAAAGCATTAGTTTGAATAATAAAATTGTTTGTTGTAAAAAAAAAGTAATATTATTTAAAATAATATTGATAATTTAGTTATTTAATTTAATTTATAAACTAGTACAACTATTTTCTCATTTTATAGTTTTTTTAAAATTCATATCTTTAATTTTAAAATAAAAATATATGATTAAATAAAATTTAAGGATAAATACAAAAAAAAAAAAAGAAATTGTAAATTGATATGTGTAGTCATTATTAGCATTTATAATATAATTTTATGTGTTTTATGTAACATAAATGCTAGATTTGCACCAATATTTTATAAGAAAGCTCTCATCCCCCATTTGCTTATGTTTTGTAGGATTAGAAGGAACATCAAGCAAAGTGATGGAGAAACCAAGTGAAGAGAAAGTTGTTGTTCTGTAGTAGGTTGCTTGTTGCGGCGAAGCTACGTTGACCAAGGAGAAAAAGGCTTTGCAGCGCAAGCAAAGAGGAAGTCTCGGGTTCGCCACGGCGAGGGAGTGCGCCCCTTCAGCCGAGCAGCGTCAAGTGAGGGACGATCCATAGAGAACTATTAACCCAACATTAGTGGGCCCATTTCAACCTATGCTCTTGAAGACATAAACTTGTAAAACTACCACCATAGTGGTGTTTAAATTAATCACAACCATATATGAGTCAAATGCTGTATTTACACAAGTTGCTTGTCTCAATATATTCACATTTTTACATTTATTTTAATAAAACCAATTTGAGGACTACATGAGAATGACTCCTAATCTTGTGTTATTACACCAGAAGTGAGATGTCACGATGACATTTTTAGTCTGCGGATAAGAACACCTATGCTAAGCTTCAAGCTTAGTGGGAAAAGCAGAATAACATATATGACCCTTGTGGTGGTCCTCGATTATAGTATGCGTACAGTAATTTGCATGTCGAGGAATGTTCAATCTCCGAGTAAGTACACTTAACATAAGTTTTATATCAGAAGGTGGCGTAGGTACATTACATGACAAAATTGAGATATGCCTTATCATCATGACTGATTGCTTTTGTTTTCTTATGGTTCATTATTCAGATACTTATCATATAAATGTTTGTTTGCATAGTCATTGCTTGATGAGATGAGAGGAATGTAACCTGATAGATCTTTCGAAGATCTGATACAATCTTGACAATGTAGAAGCACTAAGCGAGACGTGCCTCCTGACACGAAACATGAGTCTTAGTAGCACTATGCGAGAGTCTTAATAACCTTTGAATAGATGTATGCATCACACAAAATAGGAATGTTGAGTAGCACTAGACAGGAGTGTCGAAGCACTAAATAAATGTGCCTATTCATTCACTATTCGGTCTTAGGCAAGCATACAATTATATGTGTTTCAGAGCATTTTATTCCGGTCTTAATAACATTCATGTAGTTGTGTAACCCAAAATGCAAGAATTCATATCCATTTCCTAATGGTTACCCTTTGATCTGACCTTGGTTTATAGGAATAACGATCAAGCGGCGATGTAAGAAATAAGAAACAAAGCATGCAGAAGAACTAGTTCGCCGGCGAGGAGGTTTGCCTAGGCGGAAGCGGAGACATAGTTAGGAGGCAGGTCGAGTTTGCTTAGGCATTCGACCTTCGCCTGGGCGAGGCAACTCACCAGCCTAAGGGCGGGAGGCGTCGGATTTGGAATAGAAATGGGGCATTTTTGCCTGTCCACTGGACACATCAATCAGAAAATCAAAAAATTCAAACCAAATCCACGAGCCTCTCAAGCCAACCAAAAACATATTTATGGAAGAGTTAGGGTTCCTAACACATAAACAAAAGAGTTAGGATAGTTTCTAACCTTGTTTCTCTTGAAAGACTTTAACCTAGCCTTCCTTTTCGGCTTTTCCTTATTCTTTCTTTCATTCCTTTACTTGATCAGTAGAGGCCCAAACAAAGGAGAAAAAAGCAAACCAAAGAATTTGGTTCCTCTCGAATCGTATGGCTTAACCCAAAGCCAAATATGAGACTTTCTTTCCCTAGAAGAAAATTTGTTATGTAAGGGATTTGGCTCAAACTTTGGCCCTCGCTATTTAGTCCTTCCTATTTCTTCAATTTGAAAATTAACTTATCAAATTCTACCTTAGCACTTCCATGTACAACTTAGTGTCCATTCAGTCCTAATTTGACAATTTACCATTTTCCTCTTCTTTAATAAGTCCGGTTATATCCTTGTTCACACTTAACTAATATTAGATTTAGAAAAACACAATTTGATTCCATTATACCTTAAACATGTAAACTACAGGTATAATTTGGGGTGTTATAAAGAGGTTCCTCGGCAAGGAAGAGACGAATCATAAAATGACTCAGGTTAGCTAAGGCAAAAGCCTTCCACCCGACAACGAAGGGCCCGATTAAAATTTGGACGCAAACAACGATTTTGACCCCCATCGTTGGCCTATTTACCAGGCTATAAATGTATGTATTTTAGACTTGTTTAGGGTTTGGTTTGAGGAGAACACCACAGCAGGGTTTCTCTTCTCTTCCTTCTTGAATCACTTTAGGGTTTGTGATTTTGTTCATTTTTACTTTGGATTTGGTGTAATATTGAAGAATCCATCAATTAGAGGACCTCCTACAACCTTGGAGCTAAGTTTGGAGCATTTATCATCTCATATTCGTTTTGTATCTCTAACTCTCACTCTCTTCTCATCTCTTTCATTATTATGGATTTAATAGACATGATTTTGATAGATTTGTGGGTTGTAATGAGTAGCTAAACTTTCCTCTAGGGTTGATTGTTGGTTTGGAAAATTACCAAACCAACATGGAGGTAATTATCCTTATCCTTATTGGAAACTTACCCTTGATATTCTTAACCATAAAATAGATCAATTTGACCAAAAACAACCATATAAGGGCCAGGTGACAATTTGATGGTATTGCCCCATAATGGATAAATGTGACCTTGACGAAAAGTTGAATTCTTCGAAAAATAAGCCTCTGATTGAGCATAATTGATGAAACACGAATTTCCTTGCTTCTTTTGTCCCTTTTAATTACCAAATTCGTGTGGATGATCACCATCAATAGCCTTGATGATATTTACGATCTTTTGGACTTCTTTGTTATCTTTAATTCCTCTAAAGGCTTGACTTTGCCCGAACTCTTCTCTTATAATGTTGAGTTTGGCCCTAAATGGAACTCCTTCATGAGCCCATTTAGTACCTCTTGAAACTTCTTGGCCCTTGCTCTTATATGTGAATTGGAATTTGAAGTGGATCATTTGTTCTTTGATTTTCATATACAAAGGCAAAAATAAAGATTGTGAGTGGAAGCGAGAGTGGTAAGGATGAGTGAGTAAAATCAAAATAAATTTGAAGATTTAGTGAAAACACACAGGTGAATCATTCTTTGAGTGAAAACACGTGAGAATGTTGTGAGTCCACATTTTTTTTTTTCTAACCTTGTTTGTAACAATGTGTCAAAACGGCAGCGCATCGAAGGTGTGACGAGATGGAAGTATGCAAGCGAAATAAAAATAATGTTTAGAATTTGAGTTGGATCAGATTCCACTGAGAGGTAGAGCAAAGCAGGTATCCATAGAAGTACTCAACGAGGACTTAGAAGAGATAAGATTCCAAGAAGAAGGGTGCGATTAGAAGAAGAAGAGTATGAAGGGGATGGTTTTGAGGATGAGATTGATCATGATTCAGTTGTTAGTGGTAGGAGGTATGGGGGAAGACTTAGAGAAGCTAGGAATCGGGAAGATAATAATTTAGGTAGCATTAGATGAAGATTCCATTGTTTCAAGGAAAGAATGACCCCGAGGCATATCTTGAGAGGGAGAGAAAGGTGGAGTTGGTTTTTTATTATTACAATTATTCTGAAAATAAGAAGGTGAAGCTTGCTGCCATAGAGTTCTCGGATTATGCCATAGTTTGATGGGACTAACTAGTGTTGAATAAGAGAAGGAATAGGGAGCCAGCGGTGGAGACATGGGAAGAGATGAAGAGTGTGATGTGGAAGCGATTTGTCCCAACATATTAATACCGGGAGTTGTACAACAAGTTACAAAACCTGAAGCAAGGCAACCTTATTGTGGAGGAGTATTATAAGGAGATGGAGGTTGTCATGGTTAGAGGGAATATTGAAGAAGATAGAGAAGCTAAAATGGTGAAGGATTTCATTTGGGTTTTAAATCGGGATATTCAAAATGTAGTGGAATTAACATTATGAGTTGGAGGATGGTGCATATGACTATCAGATTTAGAATCAAGTTAAGAGGGAGGGCGAGTGCGACACATGTGCACCTAGTCAGGATTCATCATTTGGAAGTGAGATCAATGGAGGAAGGAAGAGAAGCAATCCAATGCCCGATCACTAATGGGAAGCCCAGCAGAGTAACCGGCCCGGGGAAATCAAGGTAAATATGATTCTTCCACTACTTGGAATCGTGATCAGCCAGGTGTTTTAAAATGCTAAGGCATAGGTCATATAACAATTGATGTTGAAAAAAGGGTTATGGTGATGCGACAATGGTGAGATTGAAGCGAATGATGAATCGGTCTGATTCTATGCTAGAGGATCTGGGTGATGAGGAGTATGAGCCCAGATTGTTGGTGGCAAGGGAGGCTTTGGTGTGCAGAAGCCAAGGAAGATGGCAGGGGTCACCGAGACGGGAGGAACATTTTTCAGCTAGGGTGCCATCGAAACAAGATGTAGTGTGATCATTGATGGTGGAGTTGCACTAATATCATTGCCTGACCACAGGTGAAAGTGAAATTTACCAACAAGTGAGGCATCCTCGACCTTATAAATTGCAATGGTTGAATGATAGTGGGGAGGTAAGAGATTGAATAAACAAGTGTTAATTTATTTTAGCATTGGAAAGAAATCTGACCCGATGAAGTTTGTGTGATGTAGTCCAGATCACCAAGTTGGACACTTATTATTAGAACTATGACAATTTGTTAGGAAAGTTAAGCATGTGACTTCACCAATAGTACTCATTCGTGCATACTGACAGAACCAATCCTCTTATTCCTTTGACACCAAGTCAGGTTTATGAAGAGATAAAGTGAGGTTGCAAAAAGAGAGCGAACAAAAGAAAAAAGTGAAAAAGTGATGCAAGGTCGTCCCGGACCGACTCGACCTGCAACAGGATACTCTCTTGGATCGTTCTATGATCAGGTTTGAAGGGGAAAAGTGAAGACGCCACAATCAATTATGGAATGATTGATTAATAAGTCGATGGGATGAAGATGCCACAATCAACTATGGAAGGGTTGATTGATAAATCAATGGGATTAAGACGCCACAATCAACTATGGAAAGGTTGATTGATAAGTTGAGAATAGTGAAGAAGCTACAATCAACTATGGAAGGGCTAATTGATAAGTCGATGGAATGAAGACGCCACAATCAACTATGGAAAGGTTGATTGGTAAGTCGATGGAATGAAGATGCCCGCAAATCAACTATGAAGGGTTTGATTGATGAAGTCGATAGGATAGGCGCAAAGGAAAATCTAATAAGTTCAAAAGAAGTTCTTTGGAGAACCAAAGAGGCGAAGACTTTCCACGATTTTAATTCATATTGTTATGTATAATTAAACATGCCTTTATATAGATTCAAAACAAAGAAAGAAATTAGAAACAAAATATCTACTACAATCTTTAACCTAAATCACACCTAAAACATAAAAAGGAAACAAATCTAAATAAAAATAAACTAAGGAAAATAATAATAAATAAATAAGCTAAAAGGATAGTATGACTTGCTTAAGCGAAGCCATATAATCGATATAGAAAACATCCCAGATAAATTCACAGATTCTTGTAGAACTTGAATTAACATATTGAGTGCATCTTTGATTTTCTTTCCTTTTATTCTCAAAACCTTCCTTTTTGGAACTTTAACTACAACCTTAGAAGTCATGCCTTGACTTTGCATCATTATCCTTCTCTTGAGAAAAAAGATTTGTCCCCAAATCTTCAGTGACATAAAATGGATTTTCTTTTTTTGAAAAAATAAAACTTTAAAGATAAGCAAACGGCGAGAACCAGCTTTAATACCAATTTGATGCAAGGCCGTCCCGGACTGACTCAACCTGCAATAGGATACTCTCTTTGATCGTTCTACGATCAAGTGTGAAGGGGAAAAGTGAAAACAACACAATCAATTATGGAATGATTGATTGATTGATTACTTAAGTCAATGGGACAGGAATGCTACAATCAACTATGGAAGGGTTGATTGATAAGTTGATGAGATGAAGATGCCACAATCAACTATGGATGGGTTGATTGATAAATCGATTGGATTAAGATGCCAAAATAAACTATGGAAAGGTTTATTGATAAGTCGGGAATAGTGAAGACACTATAATCCCAGCTATGGAAGGTGATTGATGAGTGAGCAGGATGAAACATACAAATCTTCATGGAAGTGTTAGTTGATAAGTCGATGGAATGACACTACAATCAACTATGGAAGGGTTGATTGTTAAGTAGATAGGATGAATGGCACGAAAAAATCCAATAAGTTCAAAAGTTCTTTGGAGAACCAAAGAGAAGAAGACTCTCACAATTTTTAATTCATATTCTTCTGTATAATTACATTATAAACATGCCTTTCTATAGGCTAAAAACTAGAAAGGAAATAAAAACAAAATATATATATAATTACATTATAAACATGCCTTTATATAGGCTAAAAACTAGAAAGGAAATAAAAACAAAATATCTGATGCAATCTTTAACCTAAATCACACCTAAAACAAGGAAAAACAAATTTAAATAATAAACTGGGAAAATAAATAAATAAATAAATAAACTAAAGTAAACAACTTGGCATTAGGCATGCTAATGATGCAGTTGAGCTCGGGCTGTGAGCTCGACTGAGCACAGCAATGACAAAAATGAAGCTCAAATTGAACTTGAAAACTCAAACTCGGCAGACTCGAGGCTCAAACATTTCGACCTCGAACTTGAACTCAACTTAAGCAGACTCGGAATTGAGCTCGAATTGATATTGGACCATGTCATTTTTCAAAATTGAGTCTCACCGGATTTGTTATCATGTAAAGTGAGGAACATGAATCATAGAGCAAACTACGGTGGAGTGAAACGAAATTAGCATTACTTAATCACTACATCATCATAGAACTTTAGCTTTAGTCATCTATTACCATGGACACCCACGTTTATAAAAAAGGAGAGAAAAATATTTTCGTATACCTTGATAAAGAAAATATTTAACTTTGTTAATTAGGATTAGATAATAACATAATTTATGTTATTTATGTTGTTGTTATTATTATTTAATGATTGAAAGCATTGGAGAAGGAAAGAATCCTGATAGGTCATGCTCCATTATTTAAAATTTTATTCTTCTTCATCCCAAATTTGAAAAAAAAAAGGTTGGGAAGGTAGGGGATGGGTATAATCCTTCACTTAATTTTAAATTCATGAAAGTTTAAAATAAATATATTTATAGGATTTCCATTTAACATTTCATACCATGTCCAAAATTTTTTTAAGAAAAGTCATGTACAAAATAAATATATTTATAACTAAATAATAAAATTTTGATTTTTAAGAATAAAAAAATATAGATATATTATTTATGCATCTACTAAAATAGAATATAAATTTTTAAAAAATTTAAAATTTATATACAAAATTAGTTCTTGAGAGCTTTTGGTCGAGTTATGAGTTGTGACTCGACTCGTGTACATTAGTCGAGCTCACTCAAACCAAGTTTTAACAAGTTTTGGCCAGAGTGAGGTTCAAGTAGCTCGAGTTGTCGTCTCATTAGCACCTGGCAGCATCACAAACCATACAATCTTATCTGAAAACATCCCAAATAAATCACAGATTCTTCTAGAACTTGAATTAGCATGAGTGTATCAACTATCTTCTTTCCTTCTGCTCTCAAAACTTGCCTTTTTGGAACAACTTTGTAGCCCAGAAGTCATGCATTGACTTTGCATCAAAGTGAACAAAGGAAATAAGTGAAAAAAATGGTGAAAATTTAGAAAAGAGAGAGAGAGAGCTAAGGAAAAATGTATGAGAAAAAAGAGGGCATAATTGAACGATGGGAAAAATGAGGAAAAAACCAATTTCTATGCAAAGGCAAATGGGGTTAAGAGAGCATTGTTCTTGTGACTTATTCACTACTTTTGTACAAGAGGCCCTTTTAACTAATCAACTTGACACTTCTTTGCCCAGTTCAATTATCTCTCTTTTGGGAATTTGAGGATGGCTTTCCTAAAGGAAATCCCAAGGGATTACCTCTATCAGAGGATTGAATATCAAATTGATTTTGTGGCTTCCATTCCAAATTGGCTAAACATAGGAGTAATCACGAGGAGACAAAGGAACTCAGCAGTTGGTGAATTGATGGAAAAAGGGGTATGTGAGGGGAAAGCATAGGTCCTTGCTTGTTTGTTAGATGATTTTAAGTTTCCTAAGAAGGATGGGTTGTGGAGGATGTGTGTTGATTCTTTGAGCCATAACATACGATAAAAATATCGTCATCCCATTTACGGTTAGATGATATGTTTGATGAGTTTCATGGTTCTTGTATCTTTTCGAAATTGATTTGAAAAGTGAATTATCATCAAATTAGAATGAAAGAAGGCAATGAATGGAAAAGCACTTTCAAAACAAAATATGGTTTATATAGTGGTTAGTTATGCCTTTGGGTTAACTAATGTACCTAGCACAATTTGTAAGAGATTAATGAACCACGTTTTGCATGGCTTTATTGGAAAATTTTGGTTGTCTATTTTGATGATATCCTCATTTATAGCAAGAACTTAGATGAATGTTTGATTCATTTTAAAATATGTTTTGGATGTCTTTGAAAGAAAGATTGTTTACTAACCTTAAGAAGTGCACATTTTGGAAAGTAGGCTTGTGTTTCTTGGTTTGTTATTTGTGCCTGAGGAATGCGAGTTGATGAAGAAAAGGTTCGGTCACGATTCAAGAATGGCCAAGTCCAACAAGTGTAAGTAAAGTTCGAAGTTTTCATGGACTTGCAAGTTTTTATCGGTGGTTTGTAAAGGACTTTATTTGACATAACCGCATGATGGCAGAGTCATCAAGAAGAATATTTGGGTTTAAGTGGGGAGAAGAAGCGAAAAATTCCAAGCGATTAAGGAAAACTAACTTATGTCCTTTAGTTTGCTTTACCTAACTATGCAAGCTTTTTAAGAGTTGAATCTTGATGCTTTGGGTTTAGATAGCATAGTTCTTATGCAAGAAGGACAACCCATTGCATATTTTAGCGAAAAGCTAAGTGGGGCAACCTTGAAATACCCTACCTATGACAAAGAGTTGTATGCATTAGTTCGGGCCTTGGAAACTTGACAACATTATCTTTGGCCTAAGGAATTTGTGATTCACACCGACCACAAGTCGTTGAAGCATTTGAAGGCTCAACACAAGTTGAATAAAAGACATGCACGATGGATGGAGTTTGTAGAAACATTTCCATATGTCATCAAGCTCTGACAAATAAGGAAACTTTATTGTTGTCGATGCACTCACGGAGTATGCCCCCGATCTCTACACTTGATGCTAAATTGCTTTAGTTTTGAACATTAAAATTGTACCCTTTGGACCAAGATTTTAGTGAAGATTATGCTTGTTGGCCAGGCTGGCCATAGTGAGTTCTTTAGACATGATGGATTCTTGTTTCGGGAAAATAAGTTGTACATCCCTAATTGTTCAATTTGGGATTTGTTAGTGAGGGAGTCTCATGGTGGAGGATTGATGGGACATTTTGAGGTAGCCAAGACTTTAGGGGTTTTGCAAGAACACTTTTATTAGCCTCACATGAAGAGGGATGTTGAGAGAATTACTGGGAGGTGTATTATCACATGTAAATGAAGCGTAAATCCTGTGTGCAAACCCACTTGGCACCACACCACTTCCTATTCTTAGTGAACCTTGGGTTGATATTTCAATGGACTTTGTGTTAGGTCTACCTAGGATTAGACGTGATAGGGATTCTATTTTTGTGGTTGTGGGTAGGTTTTCAAAGATGGCTCATTTTATCCCATGCCATAAAACGGATGATGCTTCTCATGTTGTAGATTTATTCTTTAGGGAGGTTGTGAGATAGCATGGTATGCCTAGGACAAACCAATGGTAAGACCGAGGTAGTCAATAGGACTTTGTCTACTTTGTTGAGAGCTATCATTAAAAATAACATTAAAACATGGGGTACTACATGTTTAGTTTGCTTATAATTTAATAAGCATACATTAAAGCGATAGAGATTTTTGCCTTTTGAGATTGTGTATGGTTTTAATCCATTAACCCCTTTGGATTTATCTTCTTTACTTATGCCTGAACATTTTAATTTAGATGGCAAAAAGAAAGTCGAATTTGTTAAGCATGTTTATGAGAAGGCGGGGCTGACATCGAGCGAAGGACGAAGCAATATATCGAACAAACCCCGACAAAGGGCATCCTCGAGTTGTCTTTGAACCAAGAGATTGGGTTTGGAGTTGCACATGCGCGAAAAGATATCCACTTCAAGGCATTCAAGATTCTTCTTAGGGGTGATGTGGCCTTTTCAAGTCCTCTAGCATATCAATGACAATGTACTGAAGCTAGATTTAGTAGTAGGTATAATGTAAGTGCTACCTTTAATGTCAACGACTTGAGTCATTTGTTATGGTGTGGTTGAAGACAAATCATTTTCATCAGGAGGGGAATGATGGAGGCATGGCTAGGGAATGGAGTGAGGATTCACTTAAAATCTTACTTGGAGCTAGATGACCACGGTATAAACTAAGAAGATTAAAGAAAGGCCTTAATGTTTAATTAGAGGGGTGCTAATTGGAAGAAGTTCATGTGTTGACTCAAAGAAGAAACAAAGATGGTCATGTCATCAAGTAAATGCGGAATTGGACCAAGAGCTAAGACATTTTTTAACTTGATCCTTAGGCTGATTTGCTGCTAAATTGCTCATGAATTGTTGCTGATTTTGTGTCTTGATTACCAAGTCTTGTCATAAATTATCTAGCTTTCTTTCCTTGTGGATGTTTAGGGTGTGCGTAGTTTAGGAAAATAAGTTACCTTCCTTTCTTGTTTTGGTGGAATATTTGCTTTCCTTTGTGGCCGAATTTTGTTTTGTTCTTCATATTTTTTGGGCCTATTTATAGGCGTGTTATCCTTGAATTCTTCACATTACGATTTATAAAATTGAGAGTTAAATTTATCTTTGGTTCTTGAAAGAATTTTTCGAACTTATCGGTTATTTTAGCATTGACAAGACTTATGTCGGATCCTAAATCAGGTGTGGCATTCACCTATACCAAGGTTTTTGCTGTTATAAGCAAAGGGTCGAAGTCTATCCATCAAGCTAGAAGACTAGAGCAGTTTCTTTGAGATTAATTTGATTACGGTCTCATCACAAGTTGGTGTGGTTTATATCAAATAGTTATTGTTAAAACTCCTATGTTACAAAAGCATAGATTTGACACCATGTTTTTTTTTAAAGCTAAGGACTTTGAATTTAATATATTGTGTCCTTAGATTTGACTTCATACTAAGAGCAGATATCGAATTTTATGGATTAATCTTTAAAAAATATTAATTACTAAACGGTTACTTACAAAAAAAAATCAAATAAAGATTTTAGGCCAATATGAACCAAACCCACATGTACTATGGGCCAAAACGGGTTAGGCAATTTTGTCTTGATTTTATTCAAATCATAAATTTTACAGTCCAACCCTCTAAAAAATCAGGCTAAAGTGGGTTGGCCCACCAAGTTTAACCCATATTGCCAATTCTACTCGGCTATATCAACAGTTAAAATAAGCAAAAAAATTGAGTTTTGGTATTGCCCAAAGTACATAATAACATGCTACTTTGATTAGTTTAGCCATTGTGAAGCAAAAAAGAAATAAACAAAAAGAAAGATGTTAAACAATCGGAGTGTATGTTAGGAATACGTTTGTTTAAAATTTTGGGTTAATTACATAAATGTTGTCTTAATTTTTCCAATTTTTATATTTTGGTGTCTCCTTTATTTTATTCAATCAAGTATCTAAACTTTTATTTTTTCTATTTAATTAATAACTTTATTTTGTTTTATTAAGTGAAGCTAAACTTTTTTATTTTTTCTATTTTGGTGTTTCAACTTTATTTTTGTTTAGTTAAATGTTTAAACTTTTAGTTTTTGTTCAATCAAGTGTTTCTTAACCAATAAAAACTTATTATGATATTTGAATTAGGAAAAATTGAATTCAAATGATATTCCAAGTCATATAAAATAATGAAATTACTTAAATGACTTTTAATGAGATGAAATGGCAATATATTTTCCATATTAGGTGTTTTACTATCTATTTGTTACAATAAAAAAGAAATTGATAAGGTAGCTACTATAGAATTGAGATAAAAAAAACAAAAATATTCTTAAAATAAAATTAAAAAAAAAACAACTTTTAATTACTATTTTTACTTTTTTTCTAAGTATTATGTAGAAAAAATTATATGAATAATCAAAAATAAAACATTAGATATTAAAATTAATTTTAAAATAATTAAAATATTTTTTTCCTATCAAAAGCAGCCAATTTAATCAATTTCTCTTGTATTGTAACAAACAAATAATAAAAACCCTAATGTGGAAAGGATAATATTGTCATTTCATTTCGTTAAAGGTCATTTAGGTAATGTCATCATTTTTATGTGATAAAGAATGTTATTTGAATGCAATTTCTGCTTATTCAAGTATTCTAACAAGTTTTAAAAGCACTTGAACAAAAATTAAAAATTCAAATACTTGATTGAAAAAAATAAAGTTGAGACACCAAAATAAAAAAAACCCGAAAAGTTTAGACACTTGATTGAATAAAAATAAAGTTGAGACACAAAAATAGAAAAAATAAAAAAGCTTAGACATATGATTTAACAAAAAATAAAGTTAAGACATCAAAATAGAAAAAATGAAAGAGTTGAGACATCATTTATATAATTAACCCTAAAATTTTAAATTAGTAATTTTTTGAAGTTGAAACCCTAATTAAGCCTCATTTTCTCTCTCACCTATTCTCTTTTCTAGCCCCTTTTTAGTAAGCAATGAGGGGTGATTTTTGTCATTCTTAACCTAAAACCAATATTCTATATCTTTTTATATCATTTTTTTTTCTCAATAAAGTGATTTATATTATTCTAGTTCTCAATAAAGTGAACTTCCAAGCATATATGAATTTTGTTTATTTTTCATGATTTTGTTGACTTTATTTATGGTGTGTAGTTGTGTGTCTTTAGTAGGATGGTTGATTTTTCATCCACTTGACGACATTACATTAAATCGCATGGTCGACTTACTTTCTGACGTTAAAATCAAATCATGATCGTTAATATGTTATAGAACAGAAGTTAAATGTGTAGGTATTTTAGTAATTATTATCAGATATATAGGTTTTGAGATGATTTATTATGCTATTAATCTGTACGATGTTGTTTTTTTTTTTTTTTTTTTTTTTCTGTTTTTAACAAATTTGATTATATGTTTCTATAGAATATATTACTAGTTTGAATCAATAAAAACTATTCTTCTAAAAAAATTGGAGCGTCGTGGAATGACGGTTAAAAAAAGACTTATCAGATATAATATCTTATGATATATTTTTTTATTCGATGTATTATCTAAAAAAATTATATTTAATTATTTCAAAAAAATATATTTTGATAGGGTTGAAAAATAAGGATTCAGAGGCCCACTCGTCAAGCCCAAGAAGTGAGCATCAATGCAATACCACAGCCCCTCGGTGCGACTGACGAAGGCTCGGCAGCTAGGCTAAAATCGATCTTGGACAAATTAGAAGGTCCATACCAAGTATGTCAGTTGTGTTTCCAATGCGAGAAAATAGAATAACCCACAACACAAAGACGTCATCCTACCGATCAAATCAAATCTTATCAATAAGGAAAGGAAAATAATAAAAGATCATCGCTAGTTGGATCTGCCCAATAAGGAAGGAAGATTATCCCAGATAAACTGTACTTTCTAAATACATTACCAAATCCGATATGGGTATGAAAATCCCAGCCAATGGGAAGAGTCCTAATCACAATCCAAGCGGTTGAGCATCTACTATAAATACATGGCCGCCCCATGTCGATTGAAAGATGCAGCCTTTCTTAGGCACTTGATACAAAACAATCTAAGCGGTCTGCTCTCTCGAAAGCGCTTAGGCATGGAGCGGCACGGGCACGGCCCTCGTAGGCCCCTTCTTCCTTATTTTGGAGGTGCTATGACCAAGGTTTCTTGGTCGGTATTGCGGCGGTCATACTTCAGCCAGGCTGATCCCGGGCGCTTGCATCGGTACAAGCGGTGAGGTCCGGCCCAGCTGACCCCCACATGCTCGGCCCGATTAGGTTGAAAAAGCATCATCGGTTAGTGGCCGTGCGTAGGAGCAGCGGTTCCTTCATAAGTATAAGCTGATTTCTCGATTCTTTTGATGAGTATCGACTCGAACACAAGCAGAACAACGCCCGATCCACAAGGATCTGGAATCCACCCGGGCAATGCGGACTAGTGGCCTCCACAGGACGGTGAAACAATGCGGGCCAATCTGACGAAGTGGAAGCATAAAGCCTCGTCGACCCGGCGCTGATAGAAGAGTTCGGCGACACGGACAAATCACGGCATCACGGAACCACGGCGGACCTAGGAAGGTCGTAACATTCCCGACCACGAAGGGCGACACGATCCGCATTCCCAGAGGTGTGAAGCGAAGCGAGAGTCGGTCAGACGGAAGGGCATGGACCCGCAATTAACACCGTAGAGGGCAGAAGCAATGCCGGAGGACATGCCCGGGGAATGAGGCCATCATCCCCATGGGGTGGAAGACGATGTCGGAGCGAGAGGGTTTGGGTACAGGGGAGCTCGGCCAGAGTGAGATGTAGTTAAAGGACGCGCCCCCGTATGGATACCTTGGTAATAAAGCGATCACCTTATGGCAGAGGTGTTCGCTATCAGCTAACACCCGAAATATCACCCTAGCGGAGTTTTTCGGACTTGTTTAGGGTATGTTTATAAATAAATATGAATTTCGGAAAAATAAAATGGACAAACTAAATCTAAAATTAGAGACAAGGGTAAAGTGGTCAATTTCCACTTGAGGACCCAAGGGTAATAAAGTAAAAGATAATATGCCAAACTAGAATTTAAGAAGAGGATTATGGGATTCAAGGCAAATGAGAAAAGATGGAATATAATAGAAGAGAAATGGGGGGACGAGATGCAATTATGAAAACTTAAAAAGCAAAAAAAAAAAAAAATGGATTTTTACTTGGCTTGAGCATGGCCTTGCAAGCTGTGAGATTAAGACAGGTGGTCTCATTTTTGGAGAACAAAAAAAAAACGTGAATGAAGGGGGAGAAGGAGAAGAAGAAGAAGAGGAAGAGGAAGAGAAGAGAAGGAGGGGTTCAAGAAGTTCAAGGGTATGGATTCTATGATTTTGGTATGGAACTACTAAACTTGAGAGTATGGATCTTGGGTTTGTATGGTTATTATCTTGTCCAAACCTAGGGTTTGTTAGGATGAAATTCTAGCAAGATCATATTGAAATTAGGGTTGTTAAAACTCTACATTGGCACAAGATAGTTATAGAATCCTCTCTCTTAGTTAGTTCATAGTTTTAATTGAGAATAATTGAGTTAGGGTTTAGAGCAAACCCAACTAAATCAACTATATTTGGTTTGTGTATGGGTCACAACCCATATTAAGTGGTTTGAGAAAGGCATGAAAGGTTTTGATGAAGGATATGGATTGAATGATAAATTGAGTAGAAAGGGTTATAAGATGAATTTGAAGTGGTCTTGAAGTGTTTATGAAGTATAGGGTTGGTTTAGGTAGCAAAATGGAAAAAAAATGGGAGAAAATACACATTCTGGGCATTTTCGGGTCATGTGTAGTACCCTTCGAACTGAATGTGTAAATTTTTGTATTCAGGTGTGCAGTACACACATTGCACTTTCAGTTTGACCAGATTTTCGTATTTTGGCCGTAACGCTTTCATTTCTGATCCGATTTAGTGATTCAAGTAGCCGCAAATGAGCTTCAAGGAGAAAATGCACACCTAAAAGCCAAAATTGTCAAATTCCCCAGCTCTAAGTAGCTAAAAATTCACTCAAAGTGGGGCCATGTCTGGCAAATTCTGATTTCAGTTTGAACATAGAGTAGTAAAGGGTTGTTTCAGGACATGACTTGAGTTTCGGTGCTCAGATGGGTGATTCAATTGGAATAGAAGCCTTAGCACCTTGGCTTTAGTAATTGCAAAGACCTAGTGTCAAATATGAAGTTAGAACCCCGGAACAATTAGTAATACAGCTGTTTAATTATGTCTGGGTAAGCGAGCTAGTTAGGCACGAAAATGCCATAACTTTGGTTTAGGATGATCAGATTGGATTGATTCCAATTTCTAAGTAAAGTAGAATCATAGAGGAATAGAGCCATGAATGAGGTGTGATTTCATAGACATCATACTTTATAAGTATAAAAGTACCATATGTAATAGGCATGAAACAAAAAAGTAGAAAATGAAAAATGTATAGATGTGTTCTATGAGAACATGAAAATGATATGGAAAATGAAAATGAAAACGAATTGAAAAACGATATGAACATGAAGGCAATATGTCATGAACACATAATGTGAATTAAGTGTTATATGAATTATTATCACATATAACGATGATAACAAGCGATAGAATATCGTAAATGATTTATGAATGAGTATTTATGAATAGTATACATGAATGAGTATATACGTGAATGAATCGTGAATGAGTATTTATGAATGAGTATACATGAATGAGTATACGTGAATGAATATGTGAATGAGTATTTGTTATGAATGAGTATACATGAATGAGTATCTGTGAATGAATACGTGAATGGTATTTATGAATGGTATACGTGAATGAATATGTGAATGAAGTATTTATGAATGAGTATACATGAATGAGTATACGTGAATGAATCGTGAATGAGTATTTATGAATGAGTATACATGAATGGTATACGTGAATGAATATGTGAATAAAATTATGTGAAATGAGCACTTGGATAGTATGTGAATGAATATATGTGAGCATATAAGAATGAAATACGTGAATGAGTTTATGAAATAAGTACATAGATTGAGTATATCTTTGAAGATATCTGAAAATGATTGTAGGAGTGAAATGTGATATTTAAAGCCCAGAATGAAGGTGAAACGATAATAAGAGGCGGGATTCGTCAAGCGGAATCCGTCATAAATGTGAATACGAGTGAATTTGGAATTGAAATGTGATATTTGGCCGAATGATTATGAATGATGATAAGAGCGGGATTCATTAAACGGAATCGAATCATAAATGTCGATTATTGATATATCGAATGAGCCTTTATTGGGATGCACAAAGCGGCATCAGTCATGAAGGCACCAAAGAAATTTTCAATGTCCCACTTGAGGCGGGATGCACAGTCGGCATCGTCGTGATGGCGTATGGCATTGAAGAAATGTCCCACTTAGCGGGATGCACCAATCGGCATCCGTCTTGATGGCGTATGGCATTTTAATTGATACCACGTGGGATGCGAAGCGGCATCACGTCATGATGGGAGAACCGAATAAGTGATACCCACGTGTCGGATTGCGCAAAGGCATCCGTCATGATGGGAAGAGCAGAATAAACGATACCCGCGTGTCGAAGGATGCACTAAGCGCGCCGCGTCGGCGATGAAGAATCGAATAAATGATACCACGTGTCGGGATGCACCAAAGCGGCGCTCCGTCTGATGGAAGAACGAATAAATGATACGCGTGCGTCCGGGACGTGCACCAATGACGCCGTCATGATGGGAGAACCGAATAAGTGATACCACGTGTCGGGATGCACTAAACGGCATCTGTCATGATGGGAGAATCGAATAAATGATACCACGTGTCGGGATGCTGGCGGCATCCGTCATGATGGGAGAGCGAATAAGTGATACCACGTGTGGGATGCACCAGCGGTATCCGCCATGATGGGAGATAGAATCGTTAAATGTATAAGCACATTCTTAGAATGATAATAAGGGTGAGTTCATGAAGCAGATAAATAGGAAATTGTGAATCGAATAGTCAGGTGAAATAGCCAACATTGGCGGAGTGTAATGGGATTGTTATGAATATCTTAAATCTCATGAATTGATTGTGAAATGAATTGTTGCATTGAGAATGCATGATATGATATGGAAAATGATTTGTATATTGAAAGCATGCGAAAATGAATAGCATGAGTATATGTGAATACAAAGGTATTATTTGAAAATGCATGTTATTAAGTGTAGATATTCTGGTCTTTTGAATTTGTAAATGGTCATGGGATTGCCGAAGAAGTACTTTCGGCAATTAAAAAGGTGCAAATGGAACATAAGCAACATGTTTTGGAATAGTGAAAATGTCGAATCATGAGGCTCTAGCTTGGATCCGCCAACCAAGTCAAGTCGGGGATTCGGGTCACGACACTTTTGAAAATAAAAATTTAATAAGACGAAATAAATGTTTTGATTGAAAATGTCGGAGTAAGCTAGAGCTCCGAAACTGAATCATGACCAAGACCAGTAGAGTTCGGGTCGCGGCAATTTTGAAAATGAAATTTAATAAAAGCGAAAACTAAAAATTACTTGGGCATCCGAGGATCATGAAATGTAATTGCTAAAGGGAGTTGATTAATGGATTCGGCCGTGATAATGATAAGAGTCTAATATGTATTGGTATTAGTTTGATTTGACTGTATGAATTTAATGGCTTGATACGTGCAGTTGCCATTGTATAAGTATAAATTTACTTTGAATATGATTTGATCTATCATACATGTAGTAGATATGAGTTACAACATGTAAAAGACATGACACAGGGAAGTAATATGAGCAAGATAATGATAAGGAATCTGAAAAGAATAAAATGTACATGTATAAAATGAGATGAGTTAGAGTCACATAAGAATAGTCTTTGTTATATGCATAAGTAAGTAAATGTAAAAAGTGGCAGCGATTTTGTTATTAGTCGTTCTTGTCTATATGTTCCCAGCGTAAAGCAGCACGGGTGTCCGTATAGATCTTGAAGAGAGATAAAGAGGGCGGACATTCCACACGATTACGGGCCATCTCGAGAGATAGGTGCTCCTGACAAGCATTTTCCATAATCTCACGATGTTTGTATTAGATATGTACATGTATAAGTAATTGTATAAGTAATTGGGACTTAACATGTGTGAGATTTTAATGGATACCACTCAGGTGGTAGTTCCTTTGTATATGTGAATGTTTTGGTTATTACAAAAATTATTTGTATACTGCAATTATAAGTTAAGCTACGAAAAATATTGTTTGTATAAAAAAAATAAAAATAAAATAAATAAAGAGTCCCGATATATGATTTCCGCGGCTTAGGTTGGTTCGCGATCAGATCGGACCCAGGGAATCGGGCGTGACCTATCAGAAGCTTTCGGCCAAAGTCGAGGAATGCCCACGAGTGGAAACTTTCGATGGAACCAAAGATCCAGGTCGACCATCTCGGTACTTCTGAATCAAATGGAGTTGCATGGGTATGAGACCTGTACGGTGCGGGGCTTTATGCACACTAAGGCCCGGCCCAGTAAGCGGGTTTAATAGAATCCCAACAAATTGATCTCTTCATTGAGAACTATCCATTCATTAAGTCACCACGCCCTTCGGAGCCGGGACGTACGAGGCAGAGTTACCATCACGAAGAGTTTGTCGGCGGGGCTCGGGGAAAGCACGAGTCATACGTCGCAGATTCGACGCCGAGTCCACACGAATGGCGTACCACAATGAGAAAATTCGCCATCCACGGCATTCATTGCGGGGTTAGGAGTGCAGGTCAAAGATCGATGTTTTCCATCTCGAAGAACCCCCGAGCAAGCATAGTAGAGTACTCGCCAAGCGAGAAGAAATATAGAAACGGCGAGGAAGCCCTCATATCGAGAGGAGGCTTCTCCACGAAGTAAGAGAGAGAATCTGGCAGATGAAACGCGAGGGTGGAAATACTAAAAGACAAGATGACGGAAAAATCCCGAAGATCGAAGCGATCCACAAAAGTGAGACCTCAGGGAGACCGTCTGGGCCTTACAATCTGAAAAGGCAGCGGCGTTACTCGCCTCGGCTTCAACTCCCCTAACAGGCTTAGTGTCGCCAGGCCACATGAAATGCGAAATAGCGAGTTCACGAGATGGCGGCTCGGATAAATCGGATCCCGCCACATAGGGACAACTTCAAATATTGGGGTTCCATAGGGATTATGGGCGTAGCACGGACAATTGTATACAGGCCCCGAAAGGAAATAGAATACTTAATCTGGCGGATGCACCTCAGGGCGTTTCATATCTCAGGAGACAGACCCGAGTCAAGCCTAGAATCGGGCCCAAAGTCGGGCTGAGTCAGACAGGCCTCGACTCCACCCAGCAACGGCCGCCTCGACGAAAGCGGCGACTCGGCACCAACAGCCCCCCTTGGAGAAATCCGTGATCTCGGGAGGATTCGCGGGGAGGAGAATCTGATTCATTTCGGAAGGCCCTGTAGCATCGGATCGGCGAAATGGAAATACAAGCGTGTACAAACTCGCGTTTCGACACTACCATTACGTTCTCTGACTCAAACCTGGAGGGATGCCGGCACCCGGCGACTGGTGGTAGTTCGCGTCATTAGCCAACCACGGCAGAGTTCATGGGTTTTTAATTGATAGCGGGGATTCGGTGACATCATTTCGGCGTCGACCTTTGACAAAATGGGCATTGGGAGAGAAAAGCTAGAACCCGTCAACACACATCTGCGGGGGTTTTCGGGAGAAAAGGTATTACCATTGGGCTCGATTCAACTAGTGCTCACCTTGGGCGAGCCCCCTTGCCAGGCGACGACAACAGCAAGGTTCCTTATCGTAGACGCCCCGTTAGCTTATAACATGTTGCTAGGCAGACCCTCTCTCATTGCAATAAAAGCCATCCCCTCAGCGTATCACATGATAAGCAAATTCCCAACCATACATGGAGTAAGGATGGTCCGAGGAGATCAACCCAATTGGCAGGGGAATTTTCACCGACCTCCATGAAACAAGAAGCGGTCGACAAACGTGAATGTAGGCGAGCTTGACATGCGCCTTGACGGGGAGTGCTCACCCGGCCCGAGCCCTCGGGAGGAACTAGAACCGGTATCATTTGGATGACGACCGGAACATCGCCTATCGAAACCAATGAGCAAGCGGGAGACCTCAAAAAGCCTCCTCATTAAGTTTTAAGGCAGAGTAGAGGCGTTTTTCGCATGGAAGCGGCGGACATGGGAGGGAATCGACCTACGATGTCGCTCATAGATTGAACACCAACCCGTCCTTCAAACCGGTCAAGCAAAAGCGCAGGAGCTTCACGCAGAAAGACAAAAAGCCATCAACGAGGAGATCGGCAAGCTCCTCCAAGCAGGAGCGATCAGAGAAGTAGAATATCCCGAGTGGTTGGCTAATGTTGTACTAGTCAAAAAAGCAAATGGAAAGTGGCGACTACGTATGTTCAGCGACATAAACAAAGCATGCCGAAGGAATGACTTCCCGCTGCGTCAACCTCATCGTGGACGCCACCACGGGCAACGAACTTCTCGGTTGCTATGGATGCATTTCAGGTTACAACCGGATGTATGGACCCGTGACGAAAAGATCGTCGTCACGGCCACCCAGGAACCTACAACAATTTATGTCGGGTAATGCCGTTTGGACTCAAGAACGCAGGAGCGACCTACTAGAGGTTAGTAAACCGGATGTTCTAGAAGCAGATAGGCGGAACTATGGGAGGTATCTCGTAGGCGACATCTTTGGTAAAATCCACCACGGTAGATCTCCCACATCGCTCATCTCTAGAAGTTCTAGATCCTAGGAATTACAACATGAAGCGGAACCCGGCCAAATGTACGCCCGGCGATGTCAGTAGGAAAATTTCTGGGTTTCTGGTCAACCCACGGGAATTGAGGCAAGCCAGAGACCGAAATAAAGGCGGTGCTCGACAGCATGCCATCACCATCGAGGAATAAAGGAGGTCGTGGCTGAAACGGGAAGGATCAGCGACTTTAAATTTGGTTCATTATCGGGCAAGTGATAAATCTGACCTTTCTTCAAGTTCTGAAGAAAGCCTTTCAATGGGACCCAAAGTGCGAAGAAGCATTCTTGGCATTGAAGACATACTTGAGTTCCCCCTCTTATCTACTATGAGCCACAATAGAAGGGGAACTCCCTCACTCTCTGCATGTATCGGACTTTTCAACCCGATCTTTGTTCATAAAATCGGGGAGATAAAGAGCGAGTTGACATCCGACTTATTGCTGCGTAGAGCTCCTAAGGAGCGAGAGGAGAAGGTACAGAATGGAAAAATTAGTGCGGCTCTGGTGTGCAGCTGGAAGCTGCTTGTATTTCAAGCTCATACTATAGAAGTCAGCGAGTACCCTAATGAAGCAAGTATTACATAAACCGAGACCTCGTAGGCCCGATGAAGTGGGCCATAGAGTGACGAGTTGATACTCCGGATACAAACCAAAAACCGCAATAAAAAGGCAGGTCTTGGACGACTTCGTCATGGAGTTTGCATCAACGGAACCTGTAGGATGCTGGCGGCGACTAACCTCTCCTTGGGCTTCTGCGTAGATGGAGCCTCGGAAGGGAGTGGAGCGGAGTCTTATCCTAACCTCCACTAGAAGGAATGAACTTGTTAATTATGCTCTGATTTAGTTCATACATCCTAGCAATGATAAGTATGAAGCCCAGTCATAAGCGAGGCTAACCAAGCCTCGCCCATTCATTGGGTGATCGGCTAGAGGTCTACAGTGACTCAATGGTGAGTCGGACAAATAGAAGACACTACGAGGCCAAAGTGAAAGGTGATCTTATACCTCCAGAAAGGTTCAGCGATTTATTAAAGAAATTTGTGTTGGTTGGTCAGGTATGTCCCCAGACGAGAGGAATTCTTGAAGCGACGCCTTAGGCGAAGTGCCCTGACCTCATAGGAAGACCTCAGCAGGTCGACGCTTGTTGAATACTTGGCGGAACCCTCTATCGATCCTTATAGCATGGTGGTCGCCCCGGTAGAGTCTGTGTCAAGCTGGATGGACCCCATTTGGAATTATATAATAGACCTGAAGCTGGACGACCGAAGCGTGAAATAAGGCGAGTCGACGGGTTCACTTAATCATAGGAAGCCTCTAAGCAAAGTTTTCACACCCTTCCTTAAATGCATCGCGGGAGAGGGACAAGTGCGTCTTTGAGAGGGAGGTACACGGGTATATCTGCGGGAATCATATGCTCCGGGCTCGGGCGTGCTTGGGAAAAGTCTTAGGCGGGGGATCTGCGGCTAACCATACCAAAGGATGCAAGCTGACCTAGTCAAGGAAATGCGGGATCTGCGAGCAGTAAGATCTGCCTCCGTCGAGGCCCTTAACATCGATCCACAAGTCCCTAGCCTTTCCATGATGGGGTTTGGACATGTTGGACTGCCCATTGGTAAAGGTCGGTGCAAATTCATGTCGTCGCGGTGGATTACTTCCTGAGTGGGTGGCGCAGGAGCCATAGCCCAATTACGGAGCAAGATACGCAATTTCGTGTGGCGGAGCCATCGTATGCGGGTTTGGCATCAGAGCCTGGTATCGAGACAGCGGAAGCAGGTTCGACAACGCTAAATTTAGAGATTTCTGTGCCGAGCTCGGAGTTAAAGTATTACTAGATCCCACAGAGCATACTACTTGATAGATGGAGCCAATGAGTCCTTATCGAACTCTTAAAAAAGGCGCATGAAGACCAAGTTGGAAGACCTTAAGGAAATTGGGTAGAATACCTCGGGAGGTACTGTAGACTCTGGGACATGAAGTCGGCCTTTCGGGGAAACCCCATTTGCCCCAGCCTTTGGCAGCGGCGATGGCAGTGGAGGTCGGAATAAAGTCTCTCAGGATCGAGTTAGCATTAGGGCATAATGATGAGGCTAGAGACTCCTAGATGAAGCGAGGCGGGTTGGCGTGCGGAGGTATCAAAGGAAAGCGTAAGGTACTATATTAAAGTCAAGCCCGGGGCTACGTCTTTGGCGACTTAGTCTTAAAGAAGCTCCACACTTGTGAGGAAGAATCAACGCATGGAAAACTAGGCCCCCAGCTGGGAAGGTCCTTGTCATCTCGAGTCGTCGGACCGAGCCCGATTATGAACTCAAGACGAGAAGAGGGAAAATCTTGCGACATACATGGAATCATAGGAGACATAGCGTTTTACCAATAAGTGTGGGTTGTAATATAAACTGTTAATTATTAGGTGTGAGTTAAGTATTTGTTGATTCTGAAAATCGAGAAAAGGCACAATGAGAGTTCATAGACATAAAAGGAAAAGTTTCTCTTTATCATAGACATAAAGGAAAGCTCTCTTTATTTCAGATTGGAGCACATTCAGTTACAATCAGTGGTGTCATCGATTACATCTTGAAAGCATTCAGTACAAGCAGTTCCCTTAAAAAAAAAAAAAAAAAAAAAAGAGCAAAGGAGAAAGAGATAATGAATAGACAAAGGAGAAAGACAGAATGAAAAGAAGGAGAAGGAAAGGAAAGAAGTGGAAAAGAGGAGAAAGAAAAGGATGAAGGAGTTTTACGAAGAAGCAAAAGGGGAGAATGAGATATGGAAGAAAAGATGAAAAGGAGGGAAGGAGAAGGAAAAGAAAGGAGGGAGAAAAGAAGGAGAGGAAGAAAGAGGAGGAAGAAGAAGAATAAGCAGTAGGCGCAAGAGATGCACCACCCTCTCGGACGCATTCCACTAGCGCGGCTGGGAATAACATGACTCCACGTAAAGGGAGACTAGGGAAAAACACAACTCCTGAGTGAAGGTGACGGCTCCGGAATCTCCGTGGATCCACGGTGAAGACGACCGAGACTTGATACTCCATCTCGCACGAGACTCGATTCGTACCACAAAAGCCAAACTATTCAAAAGCGTAAACTCATGGCTTGATAAGGCCTACATTTATAAAGAAGGCCAAAGCACTCGAAAGGTCACTGAGCGTTCAAGTCTCCGTGTCGGCAGTAAAGCGTTCGCACCTTTCCGGGAAATCGAAGTCGGATAGTGCCGCGACAATCCAACCCCGAACGGTCGCGTAGCGGACGCCACCGTGTGAGCTCATCTACTGCACAGACCCGTTGCCTCGAGTCGGACCCATTTCATTTACATTGCCACCATTTACATCGCCACTTTCATTTGGAACGCCACCGTGCGAGCTCATCTGCTTTGCACGAGCCACGCATTGCCTCGGGAGTCGGACCATTTCGGGCTACATTGCCACTTTCGGCTACATCGCCACTCGAATTTGGAGCATACCATTGGCGAGCTCATCTACTTTGCTGAGGCCACGTTGCCTCGGGGTCGGACATTTCGGGGCTACATTGCCACTAAGGCCACGGCGCCGAGCCCACTATTTGCTTTGGTTGACGAGGTGATCCGCTCGGCCACGAGGCCGCATTGCCCTAAATGAGTGTGGATCAACTCGGGCTACATGTACGACCCTGGCCTTGGAGCCCGCATTGCTCGGTTGTGAGGTGATCCGGCTGTGAGACCTGTTGCACAAGCAGTCGGATCGGCTCGGGCTACATCGCCTGAGGCCCTGACGCCTAGAGTACCATTGCTCAATTGTGGTGATCCACTCGGCCCGCGGGGGCGAGTTTGCCTCGCGAGTAAGATCAACTCGGTACGTTGCCTGAGCCCGCAGGCGCGAGGTCACGCTTCTCGATTTGTGAGGTGATCGCTCGGCCCACGAGGCCGTTGCCCTCGCGGTCGAGATCAACTCAGGCTACATTGCCACGAGGCTCTGGCCTTGAGACCCGCGGCTCCCGATTTGACTGGGGTGATCCACTTTCGGCCTGAGGCCCGCGGCTGCCCGGCGAGTCAGTGCTTCGGGCTACATTGCCACCAAGCCCACATCACCGGGAGCCCGGCTCAATTTGTGGTGATCCCACCGGCCTGAGGCCCGCATTTGCCTGGCGAGTCGGATCAACTCGGGCTACGGCGCTGAGCCACGGCGCCGGGGCGAGTGGCTCGCTTTGTGAGTGATCCACTCGGAGGCGAGCCGCATTGCCTGCAGAGTCGGATCGGTTCGGTTCGGCGAGCTCACGTGATTCACATGGGCGAGCCACGCCCAGCAGTTCGCTCGATGGCTCTTCACTCTCGATTCACATGGGCCCGAGCTCGCGGCTATTCCACATTGGCGAGCTCTTCCCGTCGGTTTTACCAGACGAGCTCTACTCCAGTATTCACTCGACCAGGCTCTTCCTCTCGGTTCACATGGACAGGCTCTGCCAACTTCTTCACATTGGCAGAGCTCTTCCCATCCAGTTTACTTGGATGAGCTCTACCAGCTATTCACATTGTGAAACTCTTTCCATTGGTTTACTTGGATGACTCTTCCTCTCGGTTCATGGGCTGAGGCTCACACTTGACTATTACATTGAGCTCTTCCCATTAGTTTACTTGGATGAGCTCTACTCAACTATTCTACATTGTGACTCTTTCCCATCGGTTTACTTGGAGCCAGGCTATACTTCAGCCTAATTCCTCTGTGAGCTCTTCCACTTTCAGTTTACTTGGGCCAGGCTGCTGCTCGATATTCACATTGTGAGCTTTTCCCATCAGTTTACTTGGACGAGCTCTACTCAACCATTCGCATCGAAGAGCTCGACCCACCTACTCGCATTGACGACCTCAGCCGAAAGTAGGTCGCGCAACCTAGGAAATTAGTTCGACTCACACAAGTTAGCGGGGAAGTCGACAACTCGCGTGACGACCTCGACCTAACCGGACGTGCGGCCTAAGGAACCCCGAATTCAGCTCATGCCGGACAGTAGACGAAGTTGGGGCTCAATTTGGCTTGAGCTCCATCTGCAGATAGGTACAACCTAGGAGCAAGACCACCCAGAGCAAAATATATGAGGTCGTGGCTCGTTTGACGAGGCACAGTGCTCGGACCCCTGGTCGAGCTATATAGTTCGGGGAAAAGTAAAAATATCCGGTGAAGCAAATCTTTAGTAGTATTTATTAAAAGGGGGGGCTGAGTCTAGGGCCCAGGCAGACAAAAGAAAGCAGGTGGATTAAAAAAATAAAATAAATAAATAAATAAATAAATAAATATATATATATATATATATATATATATATATATATATATATATATATATATATATATATATATATATATATATACCTATATATATATAGTCGACATCAAGCAAGCGGAACAGGCATGGGAGTTCGGGTGAGTGAGCGGGGAGCGGGACGAAGATGGGAATGGGCCTTAAACGGGAGTACCGGGATCTTGAGAATAGTTCGTGAAGGAATTCCTCTGCCTCTTGGCGCTTGGGAGTCGAAGTTGAAGTCGAGATCTGATGCAGTAGCGAAGCAGCTTTTACATTGAAAAGCAAGCCACAGGAAGATTGCGAGGCACCGGCTTGGTCCCTCGGTTGTCTAACCTCATCTCTACGAAGCGACCAAGCTAACCGGTGATGAAGATCTGCGCATGTCCATGACACTCCTCATTCAGCGGATTACGCCCAAGTTTCGCGGCTTGGACTCACGACAAGGAGTCTTGTGGCGTCTTGACCTCGGAAGCTTCACGACGGGCCGCTTCGAGTTGTGTTTCCTTATCGTTCAGATCACCATTGGCCGCGCGTAGCTCCACTTGAAGATCCCGCAGCTCGCCCCGGGATGTGATGAGCTCCTCCCTAACCATTTGAAGCTCACACTAGGCAGACTTTAGCCCATCTCGGGTCTCAATCAAATCATTTTGCGCAGCCTGGAGCACATCCCGAACCTCCGGCTTCGCCTTCGGTTCTTGTGAGCTACGCCCGGACTCATCTTCTCTACTTTACGCCGCCTTGGCGCGTGGTATATTTTAGATCAGATTTAGTCGCTCACTTCGCCATTCATGTCCTGCGCTCGCCTATGGCTCGGTTCGCTCGAAGCGTGAGCGGCGCCCTCGCCTTATAAATCCAGGCAATTCTCACGTGCTTTTCATTTAGTTTGGCCTTTCGGCGGGCCAGCTCAAATGGTGGCTACACATATCAAACATGAAGTTAATGCTCAACTCGGAATCGGCATGGGAGTAAGCACGATTGGAAACTTCTGAGTGCAACCGAAGGGATAGCTTGAGCCTCGTCAGCGAGGCAAGCGCTTTCGACCTCGAGGTCGAATCCTTGAGGATGGATGGGCGGCACTGCGCGAGCTCGACATTAGAGAGTCCATGTTTTTCGTCGACTTTGGTTTCGGTTTCTTTCTCTTCAGCTTTGCCACCCTTCGAGGAGGTGACTTGGCATTCTCAGGCGAGTTCCGAGATGGTTATAAGAGCATAACCGCCCAGCGGCTGCTCGGCGGCTAGCACCCAGAGACTTTGCCTGCAGCGAGGGCTTAGAAGGAGGCGGGGCTCAAAACCCACCAGGAGCTTTATTTCAGCGCGGCGCCCGCTCCCGGTTCTCACAGCGGGAGAGTCGAGAGAACGCCCGACTCCCCGAACCTTATCGAATCGTAGGTCCTTCTCGGTGGGGCTTGATTTTCCTTTTTGGCACTCAGGGCTTAGAGACATCACCCCGAATGAACCAAAATCCTCTCCCTGGTAGGAGTGGCAGCGATAAGCTCGATGGAGACTCGAGGGTGGAAGGAGAAGCGAAGGCCTCGAGCGGAGGAGATGTGCGGACCTCAGGTGGAATGGGGCGGAATGTCCAGGCTTTATCAACTCCGTAAGGACGAGCGGGACACTCCCTTAGCAGGCCCATGACATTATCTTGATGCTAAGGTGAGGCAGGCACACAGAAAACATGAAGATAATATAAAATCAGAAACATTCAATCACCTTTAAACAAGTCATGCCGAAAACAGTGCAAATACTCACGAAGATTATCGGGCGCTCGAGCCGTCGGAACCGCAGTGTCGTCCACATTTAGAAGGATTGTATTCCCAGTTGAAACCTCTGACAAAGAAATGGAGTCCCTTCCATGACCTATGCGAAGAAGGAAGATCAGAGATCACCAGAGGAGCTCCGGGACGTCTGGAGAAATAAAGGAAGCCCTCGGTGGTCTCCTTTGGACTGAAAAGATAGAGCAGAGCCACACTAGGGACCGCCAGACTTTGTCCCTAAAAGGCCAATAGGCCCTGCAAATACCATCATTGGGCGCGAGTTGGGAAGGACGAGACGTTGAAGTGTTCTGGGAACACCGCTTTATAAAAGGATGCGGTGGAAAGCGAAGACCATTCTCGAGCGACCTCGAAAAAACACACCATCTTGGGCACGAGCCACATAAAGATTAGCGTCGAGGGACCATATTCGGACGCCGAGGCGAGTGCGTTCAAGCAAAGGTAACCCCATACGAAGGAAGTAGACCTGCTAGGACCCACATTTACAAATCTTAGGACGACGGATCGGAGATAATCCGACCCCATAGGATGTTGATTAGTTTTATTATCCTTACCTTTATCAGAAGGAAGGGAAGCACCTCAGAGCGTCCGTGATCAGCCGCGACCGGATGGCGGAGAGCACCCTAGTCAGTGTAAGTTAGGGAATAGCCAAAGGCCATCTTGTCTGCGAGAAGAGCGACCAGGTCCCATAGCAAAAACAAACAGTAAAAGAGGTGAGAAATCAGTCAATTTCTTTAGTGCCTCGTCGTACCCGATTAAAGGGGCGAGAGAGAGATCTGACAACCCAGGAAAGGCGAAAACGAAATCCTACTGGAAAGGCAAAAAAAAAAAAAAAAAAAGACTCTGTGAGAAATTGAGCAGAACTACGGCGGATGAAGTGCAAGGCCGCGAAAGAGATTAGAGAACCGGAAAAACACGGGACGGAGGAGGTGCAGAAAGCCCAGAAGAAACTAAATGGGCGGGAAAAGCGGCGCAAAAACCAAGAGTCATCATTATCATAAAACATGGCGGCGACCGAAGCCTCAGCCTAACTTGACCTCGACGGACATGGAAACTACGATGAAACTTGATACGGCCACTTGCCCCGCATTTACCACGCTACAAATTTGAGGGCCTTGATAGGGTTAATAAAGAGTTGAGCCAGCTCGTCAAGCCCGAAGAGCGACGCATCAATGCGATACCACTGGCCCCTGGTACGGCCATGAAGGCGACGCTAGGCACAAATCGATCTTGGACAAATTGAAGGTCCATACCAAGTAAGTCAGTTGTGTTTTGCGATGCGAAAATAAAGATAACCCACACAACAAGGCGTCATCCTACGATCCATCAAATCTTATCAGCAGGAAAGGAAAATAATAAAGATCATCGCTGGATTGGATACGCCCGATAAGGAAAGGAAGATTATCCCAGATAAGCTTGTACTTTCTAAATACATTACAAAATCAGATATGGGTAGAAAATCATTGATAGGGCAGTCTAATCACAATCCATTTGGTTGAGCATCTACTATAAATACATGACCACCATCGGGGTGAAGGTGCGCCTCTCTTGGGCGCTGATATAAACAATCTAAAGCGGTCTGCTTTTTCTCTCGAAGAGAGAGAGAGAGAGAGAGAGAGAGAGAGACGGGGGGGGAGAGAGAGAGAGAGAGAGCGAGAGGGGGGGAGGGGGAGGAGAGAGAGGAGGAGAGAGAGAGAGCGAGGGAGAGAGAGAGAGAGGAGCGTTTGTTAGATGGCCGGCGGCCATGGGCACGGCCCTCGCCGACCCCCCTT
>JAEQBH010008100.1:0-137553 GCA_016808115.1 Tetrastigma voinierianum
AATTAAAGATGCCGATGCAAAAGACGCTTTTAGACGCATATGGACATTATGAGTTCCTTGTAAAGCCGTTTGATCACAAATGCCCCCAACGCTTTCATGAACCTAATAACTTGTTAATCGTATGTGGATCATCGCTTTGTCGAGTGTTTATAGACGACATTCTTGTGCATTCAAAGATCTGGGAAAGTCATGACAATACACCTTCAAGTAGTGTTAGAGACTTTGAGAAAAGAGCATTGTGATACAATCGAAAAGTGTGTGAGTTTTGATGAATAAAGGTCCTTCCTTGGGCACATTGTATCGAAAGAGGGAATCCGAGTAGATCCAAAGAAAATAGAAGTGGTTATTGAATGGAAGCCACCAAGAAATGTTACAGAAGTGCGTAGTTTCCTGGGACTAGCAGGATACCGCGTAAGATCTGCTTATGGGTTTTCTATGATCAAGTGAAACTGGCGACGAGATCAAGCCTTAAAAATGTAAAGTATGAATGGAGGAAAAATGTCAAAGAAGTTTTGATAAGTTGAGTATTCTAATCGAGGCTCGTTCTTACTCAACCGACCTACAAGAGAATATGTGATTTTTAGTGATGCGTCATTAAATGGACTTGGATGTGTCCTAATGCAAGAGGGTAAAGTGGTAGCCTATGTCAAGACGTAAATAGCCGCATGAAAGGAACTACTCACGCATGATTTGGAATTAACCGCACTGTATTTGCAATCGAAAAATTTGGAGACATTATTTATATGGAGAGAAGTAGCCATCTACACCGATCATAAGAGTCCTGGGCATTTGCCCTCGCGAGAGCTTAACTTGAGACAATCCGAGATGGATGGAACTCGATAAAGATTATGACTGTGTGATTGATTATCACCCGGGAAAGGCCAATGTAGTGGCCAACGCTTTGAGTAGAAAGTCAATACGAACGCTTCGAGCGTTGAATGCCCATTTGTCATTATATGATGATGGTACTGTAGTGGCAGAGTTGATAGCGAGACCGAGTTTGTTGAATCAAGTGCTAGAGGCACAAAGGAAAGATGAGAAAATTGCTGCCACAATAAATCAGATTGGAAATGGTAAAGAACCGGTTCACAAAGGAACGAAAATGGAGTTTTGTATTATAAGGATCGGGTTTCGAAAATTCGACTGTAATGATTTGAGGAAATTCATACTTGAAGAGAATATAGTGGATCTTTTCTATCCATCCTCAAAGCACAAAGATGTATCGAGATTTAAAAATGTCATTCGTGGTCCGAAATGAAAAGAAACGCGTCGTGCACTTGTAACCAAGTGTTTGGTGTGTCAAAGAGCAGCGCAGAGCATCAAGTTCCTTCAGGATTATTGCAGCCTATTAGAATACCTGAGTGAAATATTATGGTTGGGTTACCATTGGCCGGGGAGAAAGGCATGACTTCATTTGGGTCGTAGTAGACCGATTGACTAAATCCGACTCACTTCCTACCGGTGAAGCCAGGCTATTCACTTGACAAGCTAAGCGAGTTGTATATCGGGGAAATAGTTCGGTTACATGGGTTCTGTATCATTATTTCATCTGCAGGGTCCAGGGTTTGCCGAGATTTTGGGGAGGAAAGTGCGAGAGGCGCCGGCGCTCGACTGAATTTGATCTGGCGTTCCACGCAAGCGGATGGACAATCTGAAGTGATCGGTCACGGAAGATATGTTGGGAGTTTGTGTGATCACGACCTTGAGGTAGTTGGGATCGACACATTGCCAGCTGGTTGAATTTGTGTACGACAACAGTTTCAATCAAACGGAATGACACCTTATGAGGCTTTATATGGGGAGAAAATGTGAAACAGTTGTGTTGGGACGAAGTGAGTGAAAAGAAAGTGATTGGCCTGAGCTTGTCCTGAGACGGAAGAAAGAAAAGTGAAAATGATTGAGAGAGATTGAAGGTGGCCACCGATCAGGCGAAATCATATCTGGAAGCATGAAGAAAGAAAAAAGATATTCAGATATGAGATCGGCGAAAAAGTGTTTTTTAGTGTCGCCTTGGAAGAAGGTGATGAGATTTACAGGAGAAAAGGGGCATAGGATTGAGCCCTAGATTTATTAGCTATGAAGTGATTGAAAAAGTGGGTCAGTGGCATATAGATTAGCATTACCTCGGGACTTGAATCCATAATGTATTTCATGTGTCATTACTGCAGTGCCGTCGGACGGAGTCACATGTAGTCTGGGAGACAATTAGCTGAGCCAGCGCAGTGATTTATCGTATGAAGGAAAGGCAGGGGTGAGATTTTGGCTCGTGAGTGGAAAAAATTCTGGGCGAAGAGATTGCTTCAGTCAAAAGTCTTTGTGGAGGAATACCGCAAAGTGGAAAGAGCCTTGGGAGAGTGAGGAAGCGATGCGTGACAATATTGCATTGTTTGTTAGGTAATTTAGGAAGACGAATTTGTTGAGAGTTGTAACGCCCCAAAATACACAATTTTTATAATAAAATTTATTATATATTCAGAGATTATAGTGGGCCCAGCAGGTATTTTTCTGAAATTGTTAGATGAATATTGATTAAAAAAATGATTATCCAGTCAGAAATAAACCACAGTGAAAAAGAAAATATGGAAATTGTAAAATGGGGACCTAAGGGTCAATTGCAAATAAGTTTAGATGTCGTGAAATTAGGAGAAATAAATGACGAGGGAAAATAATAGGAGACTTAAATGAAGAATAATATAAGAAATAGGGACTAAATACAAAAGAAATAAAGAAAAAATCAAGGAAAGGAGCGTATGGCATGTGTAGGAAAAGAGAGGCTTCCTCCTTTTTAAAAGTCGATTAAGGGTGACGTAAAGAAAAAGGAAGAAGCAGAGAAAGAGGATATTTTAGAGTGAAGCTCTTACTTCTCTAGATTTCCCAACAGTGATCAGACCATAGGTCTCTAAGGCGAAGCAAAGGAAAATCCTTCCTTGTGACCAAGTTTGCAAAGTGAGACGAGTCAGAGGGAGTTCGACAAACTCTGGGAGTGGAGTCTTCTCCTACTTTGATTATTTTCTACCCTAAGAGGGTTGTGTGAGGTGGTTATCTTACCTAAGAGAATTTTGGTTGTATTTTTAGAAACCATGGGAAGCGCCACATTGTGGTAGTGCGCGCTAGCTGGACCTTAGAGCTGATTTTTGGGTAAGAAATAAAGGGATTTTGGAAGTGAGTCCTTCTAGTAAATTTTAGCCTCATCAATGAACTTGATGTTAGGCTTTTGAATTTCTCAATTCGAACCTCTATAGACCAAGTTATGGTCTTTTTACTGAGGTCATATAGCAGAGGTCAACAGACCTCATGCGGCGACGGACCTCATACGGCGGAGAGGTCGGTGGGCCTCATCTGTGGAGGTCATGGACCTCATGCAGTGTCAGCCAGACCTCATGCGGTGGGAATTCGAGCAGTTGCCTCATTGGTCGGCGGACCGACCCGGGGTCGGCTCATGCGAGGATTATTCATGTGACCTCCCAGCCGGAAGGTCATAACTCCTTCGTCCGAACTCCGATTTGGGTGTTCTTGGACTCTATGGAAAGAACATTGAGTCAAGAATTCATCCATATGACTGAGGAAGATAGAATACATTAGACCGAGGTGTCAGACCCAGTTTACCGAGGTCAGGTCCAGCTCGATCCGATCGGCTAGGTGTGACTCATTATGACCTCCAACCGGAGAAAGGTCATAACTCCTTACGTCGAACGATTCGATTGTTCTTGGACTCTATGGAAAGCTCATTGAGTCAAGATTTCATCCATATGCCTAAGGAGGATAGAATATGTCATACCGAGGTGTCAGACCGAGTTTACCGAGGTCAGTTCAGCTTGTCTGGGTGTCCCTACGTATGACCTCCAACTTCAGAAGGTCATAACTCCTTCGTCCGAACTCCGATTCGGGTGTTCTATGACTCTATGGAAAGCTCATTGAGTCAAGAATTCATTCATATGCCTAAGGAGGATAGAATATGCTAGACCAAGGTGTCAGACCGAGTTTATCGAGGTCAGGTAAGCTCAATCCCAGTCGGCTCGAAATTTGGGGTGTGAGGCTATCATATGACCTCCCTAGCTTTGGAGGTCATAACTCCTTCATCCGAACTCCGTTTTGGGTGTTCTTGGACTCTATGGAAAGCCCATTGAGTCAAGAATCCATCTATATATATCTTGTTGAAATTGGAAATCATATTAAACTCTAAAAATCAATCCTAACCAAAAATACTAGTACACACGAATAATATTGTTCTTTAATGGTTTTGGAATAGGGGTGACGAGGAGGAAAAACAAAGAAGAGCGAGTTGAGATTCAAAGTTTGAATCAAAGTGCCTATTTTGGGTTTGTTCTACGACTCATTCCTACGTTGAGTTTTTGCATGTTTGTTCTAAAGCATATTGAATTGATTTAATTGATTTGAGAAAGAAATGATTGTGAAATGTTTGCAGTACATGATTATTGAAAATAAAAGCGTTTATACAAAGCGTACATATTGTACTATATTTTGCTATAAAGTTTGAAACGCCCTTAATAGAATGTTAATCGTTTGATTGTATTAAGGATAGATTGAGGTATACGATAGGGTCGAAATAAGCGATCTTGCGAACTATTATCGCGACGTGTCACTCAGTCAGCCTTCAGCGGGACCGTATCGGTAGTGATCACTATTTGATTGTTTATAACCGGTCGGCGGCCCAGCGGAGGCCGTGCATGTTATAAAACCATTTGATCTGGCTTTGACGGCGGGATCGTACCCGATGACTTCCCAATATCCACATCTCGAAGACATAAGTTAAATTTGTTGAGGCATAGCGAGCGGTGGCATAGCCCGAATTGATTGGCATAGCGAATTGATTTTACATAAGCGGGTGATTGTGAAGCTGGAATTGAATTGCAAAACTGAATTGAATTGCAGAATTGAATTGAATTTGTGAGTATATTTGAATTGATTTGAGTTTTTGAAATATTGAATATGAAAGTGTATTTTTGGGATTATCAATGAACTATAACTGATTGTATATATATAACAAAGTATATATGTATTATATTTATATTGATCATCGAAAGATTTAGTAATTATTAAATTGCATGATTTGATTTAAGTGAAGCGAGAATGGTTGTATAGAACCACTAAGCATGAAAATGTGGCGTGTTTACCAATGCCTTGGTCTGCCGTGAATAGTGATCGAAAGCGGACCTAAGATCGAGGAGCGTCGAGTCATAAAGAAGGAAATTTCGGAGTATGCTCCGACATGTGCATTCATTTCATGTTTTCTTTTGGATATTGATATTTTGTAAAAACAATTTGAACTCTGAACATCTATTTTTGTAAATCATTTTGAAAAGGCTTGGATGCCTTCATTGTAAATGTATTTTGTTAAATGTAAATGTTTATGGGCCCGCGATTTGAAATGTCGCTTCATGGCGATATGATTTTGAGTGGTGAGTGATTTAGTGGCATCGGACTGGTTGGATCCAGCCCAAATGGTCGAGGGCCGGAAAGGGGTCCCATCTTTATTGGTAGTGGGCGTCCTCGGGGTTTCGGTTCGGATCGCCCGACTGGCTGGAGACCGGGCTCGAGTGCCACAAAGCCCCAGCAGGCCTACTCTCTCAATGAGGCCACTAAGAGGCTCCATCCTAGCACAAAGATAAGGGAGAAGAGGATCCCCACACTTGTAGACCCGAGACTCCGGAAAAAACCAGTGGGGTTCCATTCCTGCTCTGAAACGTTGCGAGTAAAGAGATGCACCATTTAATCCAGTTTAACCATTTCCTCCCAAAGCCCCATTTTTCCATGACACCAAGTAAGAAATTCCAATTTAGATGATCATATGCTTTCTCGATATCCTAGCTTTAATATTTCTCCTTTCTTTTCAATAAAGCATCTATAGCCGTTAGCAATTACCAGCATCTGGAATTGTCTTCCCTCCACAAACGCATTTTGGGATCTTGACCTCTGTCCTACCACTCTTTTCAACACGTTATAGCACAACCGCCCAGCCAGTATAAACGACTCAGCGAGCTAATAGGTCTATAGTCTTTAATATCAACCGCATTCTCCTTTTCCCAGGATCAAAGCAAAAGAGTAGAATTTAGAGTTTCTCACGAACTTTTATTCTGGTCAAAGAAGTCATAAAGAATCCCATGACCTTCTCCCTTCAAAATCTAGCTAAATATTAAAAAGCTATAGGAAAGCCATCCGAGGCGGCTTTATCCCCATTCTCGGATAACTACATATTCTCTCTTGTAAAAGACTTTCAAGGCGTAGACGCATCCCTTCCAAGTTCTTTGAAGTTCAGACCAGAAAGACAAGGGTGCCAACCTCAGGGTTAAGAAAAGAATTTTGCTGAAAAGCCGTCACTTCCCCTCTTTATGGAAGCCTCATCCTCGAAACCAATTTCCATTAACTCGACTTTTTATACAATTTCTTCTCTACATGAGAATTAGCCGTCCTATGGAAGAAGCTTCGTATTCTTGTCCCTCATGAGCGAGTTCTTTGGATTTCTACCTCGAAACTTCCTCTACAAGGGACCGGTGTTGTAATCCTCCTAGCCAAGTTTCTTGCCTCTGTTCCTCAGCCAGTCAACAAAGAAAGTCATTCTCCTTCTCATCCCGATGGGTAGAGCTCTACTCAGCTTCCCTTTTCTTTACTTCAACTCTACCAAACACCTCTCTATTCCATGGTTTTAGAAAACCCTTCAAAGCTTTCAGTTTTTCATCTAGGAGACAAAGCTGGAAGATAAACACAGAAAATCATGCTTGCCACTAGACCCTTCAGCAACTCTTGAAACCATCTGCCTCAGCCACATTATTTCTAAACACGAAGGGGATGGGACCCTTTCTAATGCCTCCCACATCTAGAAAAAAGGGACAATGGTCAGAAATTGGTCTAGGCAAGGTAGATTGAATAACATTACTCAAATAGCTCTCCCAATCATTAGAAACCAAAAGCGTTAATTACGGACATTGAACCGTTATTCCTTCCTCCCCTCGAGTAAAGGACCCCCTTGTAGAGGGTATATCTCTCAAACCCCGAATCTTCAATGGTTTGATCTTCTTATAAATTAGACACTCTCCCCAGCCCTGGTTCCGGGCGGACCATGTGGCTCTCCACTTAAGGCCCATTCCATAAAGCCTCTGGCTCCCGATTCCTCGAAAAAAAAACTCCCTTTTACTATCCCTGTGAGACATCAAACCTAGAGGAACACATCCTTTGGAAGCCGTGCATGCCGGTTTCTAAAACAACAAGAGTGAAATCCCGGGTTCCATATCAACCAACTCCACAACTCTCTTATTCCAAAAGACAAGGATTCCCCCAGCAGAACCCTCCGCATCCACCGTTCCCCAGTCTAGGAACCTTCCCACACCTAGACTGCGCACCAACCCAACACTCATATTTTGGATCTTAGTCTCCTGCAAACAAACTATATCCACCTTTTTAAGACCTAATGAAGGCTTTTAGGACCTTTCTTTTATCATGGTTATTAACTCCCCTGACATTCCACGACATAATCTTCAGCGTCATCGGAGTTTTTACTGCAATTCCCCTTTATTCCTATTGGGTCTTTTTTCATACCAATGCCCCTTGTATTTCATGGTGCATTCCAACTTCTTAACCTCTCGCTCACATCTAGAAATGACCTGCTGCCCTTTCGACCTCATTTGGTTATGTTTAACAGTCAAACTCCTCAAAAGAGATAAAATCTCCATCTCATGACCCTTTGTCGGGAAGCCTAAGTACTCACTAAATTTAACCATACAACTTTTTTCCCAGCTCTCATATCTTTTCTCCGAATCTACCAAGAAATTCTCGGCCCTTGTCCATTCTCTGGAGAAACCAGATTCCACCTCAACTTCCCTTAGGGAGCCTTCAGTTAGCATTCCCCCCCTCTTTGCCATTCGTGTCAACCATACACCAAGGAAGATGGTCGACTTTGTCTTCCACATCATCCGAGTCCCCTACGCTTGAAAAATCCCTCGGAAGGAGGACCCGACCAAAAACAGAAAGAGGTAGAAGAGAATCTTGCCTCGCCAAAGGATAGCTCTCATACATAGGGGTAGTTTTAACATCTTCGAGGCTTGGACTCACTCTTTCTCTTGGGCAGGAACCCTTCTCCTCGCTACCCTTCGAAGCTGAACAGCCCAGGAGGGCCTGGGGGAGAAAGAAACCCTTATCAGTTTTATCAAAAAATCCCTCCGACGACAATGGGGTCCCACCCTCTGCTATCTCTGGTTCATTAACCTTGTGCGGGTCAGAAAAGATCCTCTCTTCCTTTTCCTTAACCACTTCGTTCAAGCATAAACCTTCCCTAGCCAATGTCATATCCTTTCTTTTCCTAGAAGAAGGTGAAAAAGAAGAAGAATTAGAGAAGGAAGATAACTCACGGCTACCCCCAGAGATATAAGAGCGTTTGCTTGGACCTTCTTCCCTCAACATCTCATGCGTGCTTGATTTCTCCTAGACAGACCCAACTCCTTTGAAATCTCTGATTTCCAGCCTTGAAAACCCACACTAAGAGTCATACTTGACAATGAAGACCATGTGAGTGTACACGACCCTGCGTCCACCAGAGGGAGACATCTTTACTACTTGAAACAAAATTTGCAAGAGACCTAGGGCTTTTTCTCCCACCCAAATAAAGGCCTTGTTTCAAAGAGGACTGTGCCAACAAGTGGGTTTGATCTCTTCAAAGCCTCTCTTCACGTTTCTGAGGGCTTCAAAAATGAGCTACTAACTTTTGTGGAGGCCACTTTTTCATTCTTGTTTGCTATACTTTTAGGCCCATTTGATTGGGCTTTAGTCAATCTCCTTACCTCATTCCCAATAAGAACCCCCTTTTGTTGTTTTTTTAATTTAAGCCCAGTTTGAGAAACAGAAATCCTCGGGCAGCCTCCAGTTTCCTCTTCCTTGCCTCTGTCCTCCCCCTTTCCTGCCCGATCATCTTGTTCTCTATTTTTTGGATACTAAACAGACAAAGAAGTACTGAGAGTATGTACTGCTGCCATGTAAACCACCACAAGACTGCGTTTAAATTTCTGCCTTGGGTGAGTCTCACTAACTGTAGTAGTCACGCCCTTTCCGTGCCCTATCTTCTCCATTGTCCTTACTTACTAACACTCTGGGGACCCTCTGTTCTTGATCTTGCGGCACCACCATAGAGACATCTTTGCTGACCTCATCTTGGATTGCAAAGCAAGATGAACCCATCACCACTTGAAGGGACCTAGGAAGATCTTCTCTCTTAGTTTTAACCATAATTCTTGCCCACTATAACTGCGTGAAATTTTTTGTGTCTAAATCCACATTGTGAAAACCCCCAGCGACAATCCTGATAACTTTGAACATTCTTTGATTCCAAAACTAAAGGCAAACCTGCCACCCAGAACTGAGCCACGCTTTCATTGCACGAGAGATTCCACCCTAAAGCAACCGGATCTGGCTGTTTTCTCTAACATCAGCATCTTATTTTCAAAACTTCTGACACCTCTCTTCAAAACTCTTTCAGCCTCTTCCTGGCTCTCAAATTCTAGTAGAAAGCTTCCTGCCAGCAACTTCTTTAAGCTTAACTCTCCTTGTAAGTTCCACTAGTGCTTTCCCCCATCTTCTCAGAGAATCCATATTAAAGTGAAATTCTTCTCCTTTTTCCCATTTCTTAACTAGGCATCTATTTAGTTGTTCCTCTCTAGAATCTCAGTTTGATGTATAAAGTCATTGGAGGATTCTTTGATTACTGGATGGGTTATAAATGTGACATATTTACATTGTAAATGAGCAATGTCCTTCCTGAATATTACGAACACTCTTTAATATTCAACTATTATTTAATTATAGAAACAGGTCATAGAAACTGATATTTAATTACAAATATCCTGTTGTTTAAAAAAATATTTAATCACCATGACCTTTATTCTCAAAATTTTTTAGTCAAAGCTAAAATGGATGTTCCTAGATCCATGGTGACTAAAATTATAGGCAGAATTACAATTTGTCTTGGCCCAATTGGATATTGTCCTGGACATTTTCATAGTTTAATTCAGGTCTTATCTGCGCATATTGTGAGATTGTCTCAGAACATTTTTCATGGTTCAATACAGTGCCTTCTTGTTTATCTTTATTTTTTGATAGGTCTGCTTGCATGTGTATTGAGATTGTCATCATACATTTTCTTAGTGTAACATGATATTTATTTATATGTCTTATCATATTCGATCTATCTGATTCATCATTTGTCAGTAAACAAGAGTTTCTTGTTTCTCTTGCATCTTTAGAGAACTATTCATTTCAAATGCTGTATTTTCCTTTAAGACTTTCATGGCCTTTAAGTTTTGGCATTCTTATAGTTCTTCTATGACTTCTAATGGGAGCTATGTTTTTGTTGGGAATGGAAGGTCATGAGATAACTATGCCTGTACCAATAACAGACATGCCTCATTTTTTAAACAGGATGATGAGTGATTACAAGGTGGAGATGATCAATGATGGCATGCAAAAGTTCTATGTGCATTTCCATGGACCCAGTGAAAGTAAATCTTCAATATCCACATACCCTTTTGCGTTTTTTTTTTTTTTTTTTTTGGGTTTATTTTTATGGTTTTCCTAAATTGCTTGTGCCTAATGAAAATTTGAGTTCATCGGATGATTAGCACCTACAGGTCTTTCAAATTTTTATTTTGTTTTCTGATTTGGCTACCTTGACTATCTATACTTACCATCTATGCTGTTTTTGGGGGATTTTGGTTGAGGTGAATCTGGTTGTTTTAAATTTTAATTATCTGCTCAACTTTTTGTTTGGGGCAATTTTAGATTCTTGATTTTCAGTACTTTTTGGTTTTATGCTCCATTTTTGCTTACATGTTTGTTTTTGGTCAATCTAGAAAAATCATTAGATTACCAAAAAGTTGTTATGTATTTATCATGAAGCATGATTATATATAGTGTCTGGGTAGTTGAAAGGAAGCACGATGTGGGATAAGAATAATGGAAGCACGAGAGGGTTATTAGGCTCTAGAGTTCTTGATCTTTTAATGATTGGGGTTAGAGGAGGTGGAAAGCTTCCTTTCAAGATTGAATGGGAGAAGAATCTTTAATGAGAAGGATATAATGGTGTGGGTGGGGGAAAATGATGGTAGATTTTTTGTGAAAATTTTATATAGCAAGTTGGAGACTAGGAGCAACATGGTCTTCCTTTCAAGGTGATTTAAGGTACAGGTCCACTTAAGTGGGTTTTTGCCAGAGGCAGCAGGAGCAAAATTTTAACTTTAGTTAATATTCAAAGGAGAATGTCGGGCGATGGTGAATAGGTGCTACCTTTGTGGAAAAGAGAGTGTGATCATTTACTTATTCATTCAAACATAGGCTTGGGTTGTGTATTGGCATCTTTAGGCACATTTTGGTTCTATTTTAAAGCTGTTGTGAAAACAATTTTGGCTGCAGGAGAATACCATTTTAGTATTTGGGCTTGAATACAATATTTCTCCTCCAATTGTAATTAATTACAAGAAGTCTATTTCAAGTTATTGGTTCATAAATTCGCTTCTATGTCTCATATTATTGTCCTTCTTTAATTGAAGCCAAACATTCAATCCAGTTGATGCTCTTGATTAATGATAACTACAGCTTGTGTGGTATCTGGGCTTGATATGCTACGGTCTATATTTGGTGTGGATTGCCTCTTGACAATTTGACGAGTTGTCAATCGGGTTTCCATGTTATTGATACATTTTATTTCACCTGTTGATGTGGCTTTTGAAGCAAAAGTTGAAGTACTTGTGTAATTTTGTTCATTTGGCTCAATGGAGAGGATTTCTGGAAAAAGAGGAATTAGGACACCATTGAATTTGCTGGCATATGTCAGAATTAAATTAGGGCATCTTTTGTTTTTGTTTTTTTAATAGCACATTTCCATAGTTTAAAAATCTTTAATTTCACCCAAGTTTGCCTCTATAAATGGATGTAAGAAGAGTGTTTATAGACCTTGAACCTTTATTGTGGGGTTTAGGTTGAGCTCATCATGGAACTAGCATTGTTACTTTCAATTAAATAATTAATAGATTAGTTGACTTGTTTTTGGTGTTCATTTTTATTTTTTTATTTATGTTCTTTGTTACTTAGTTCTTTCCTATATTTGGGATGTGTTTTCTTCTTTGAGATCCTTCTTTCATCCCTCTTGTAAAACTTTGGTTTTATAAAGTTATAGCTTGAAGTCTAGTGAGTATCTGATTATAAAATTATGGCTACCAAAAATTTCAATGCCGACATAATTTGGGCCTTTGACTCTGTCGTGGCATGAAAATGAAAATTATGTGGTGAAAATTTTCTGTAATCAAAATTTTGATACTTATAACTTGATGATCTTTTGTTTGCAGTGGTTGGAAGGCTAAGTTCTCCTATGCTGACCAGTTTTTTATCTTTATCTTTTAGTACTAATTTTAATCTTTGATAGGCAAGTGGAGCACTTTTGTTAAACAAAAAGTTCATAACTAAAGAGAAAGCAAGAAGGCATCCTGGTCCTTAAGTTAATCTGGAATCAATATTTCTCATCCAATTGTAATTAATTTTCTTGCACCCACGGACAATACTTAGGTTTAATAAGTGTACTAATTAATCATAATTATGAGTCAGCAATTTCTTGTAATTGCTTTAATATTAATAAATGTTTATGATTAATTATAGATAAACAACTTTAGTTTTATGGTTGTGCATTTCATTATTTATTTATTAAAATAAAATAAATTTTTAATGATGGTAATTTGTGTGCTTATAGTGTAATTAACAAGAAAGTAATTTTCGTGAGTTGTATCGTGAAAATCTTCCGTAGAAAACTGTCAGATTTTTAAGGAGGCGACTTCGCAAGGACGATTATACTTAGAATATGTTCCTAAGGACACACTAAGGTATGGATTTGATTGGTAATTAGTATATTGTATTTATTACATTTGACATTAATATTACTATTTTGTTATTGATCTACATGTAATATTGATTCTATAATTAATGAAAAATATAGTGTTTCAAGTTATTTAATGACATCTATAAATTTAATTTTTAAATCTAGAACTTTATGATTACATATAATGGGAATCTTCAGTCATAATATGTTTAATTAGTAATAAGTTAAAACACACCTTGCACGTCAAAGGAAATTAGACAAGTATTTATGGGTAAAATGAAGATGGATTTTTAGTCTCTGATTAGAGCGAAAAAATTAAAACCCAGTAAAACGAAAAATTCCGTCTAAGTCAAATCGATGAGAGATGGAATTAAAATGAGAATAATTCGTCTCGATCGAGAGGCACGTAATGAAAGCTCAGATCTCTAATTTGAAACGATTTCGATCTACGATACATCTTTGATTAGAAGACGAATATTTACGTCCTAATTAGAAACAAAATTGAAACGGACAAAATTAAATACTAGCGTTTTAAAGATCGAAAATTTCGTTTCTAATCTGTCTGGAATTTCGTTTTCAGACGGATCAGAGAACAAATTTTTCGTCTCTAATTTCGATTTTTCTTATAATATAAGATGTATAAATATCCTTAATTTATAATCATATGTTTAATTTAATTCTTGATTTTTTTGGGTATATAAGTCTGGCTGACTTAATTGTCGTATTGGCTTATCTCTATGTATAGGCTTGTGAAATGGATAAATAAAAAGCTATTACTTTCGATCTTCCAGTTAATTTAATAATGTTTTAATATTCGTTTAATACATTTGTGCAATTCGTAACAGCCAGTATCGTCAAGCTATAGGGAGCTAAACATCAAGACACCAATAAAACAAAAAGGCACTTAAGCGGTAAATTGGACATAGGGGATTTATGTACCTTATCCTGAACTTTGTAGGCAACCTTCACAACTTTAAACCACAACCTTCACCTCCCATCCTCTGGAAGTTGAGTTATAGTAATCCAAAGTGATCATTGTGTCAGTGACTTCTCCCTCTTTTACTCTTTCTTTATCCTTATCTTTGGGATCATGTGGTCGTGGAATTTTTTCCCCTCAAATAATGTTGGTTTATATTTTAATGAAAGCGGATGGGGTTCCCCATTGACAATGATCGATCAGGACACTGTTTTTGTTGTACGATGTTTGACCCTATGTGTTCTTAAATATATATTTACACAGGCAGACGACATTATTGGAGATATATTGATAACTAACATGTTGAATAGTATTCTTGTGCTGATCATCTCAAGAATATAGATGTGCAAGATCTTGGACAAGCTAGCTCACCATAGCGAAGAAATGGGAAATTCAACTAAGAGCCATGGCAGTGCCCTTCCTCTTCACAGTTGTGTGGTTAAGAGACGAACCTCTGCTAACCGGTGTCGCCATAGTCTACTCTTTTGCCATCTTATCTCTGCTTTATCACCACTGCATAACTCTACTCCACTCCTTCAACATGGTCTCCCTTCTCATTCTTTTAGCTGATGTAGTGCTAGTTTTCATGTGGACAACCTCACAAGCCTTTCGGATGCGGCCGGTGGAACGGCGGGTTTTCGTAGAACACCTTGAACATTATGCCAAGAATATCAGTGATTATCCGAGGTTGGATGTGTTTATATGCACTGCTGATCCGTTTAAGGAGCCACCTATGTGTGTGGTGAACACTGCTCTGTCTGTAATGGCTTATGATTATCCGACGGAGAAGTTGTCGGTGTATGTATCGGATGATGGAGGTTCCAAGCTCACCCTGTTTGCTTTCATGGAGGCTGCTAGGTTGCCGCCCATTGGCTGCCTTGCAGGAACAAGATTGTAGAGAGGTGTCCAGAACTATTTAAATCCCATCCTCTTGGTTTGATCCAGAGACTGATCAGATCAGGGTAACATATTTCATTATTTGTTTATGAGGGGAAATAAATAGAAAAAGGTTTCTCTAGCTTCCATTGAAATGAGACATGGTGTTGCAGATGGTGTATGAGAATATGAGAGCTAGGGTCGAGAGTGTTGTCCAGACGGGGATAATTAACCTTGATTATATCAGTAATGAAGGAGAAACTGAGTTTTCAGTAGATGGACAGACGAATTCACACCTAAGAATCATCCTCCAGTTGTTCAGGTTTGCTTCCCCTAACTTAGCTAGGGTGCTTTTAGATTACTAACGCTTAGGCCATATAGGGTCGAAAAGTACTTAGGAAAAGAAAATTTGATTTTTGATTTCACTAAAAATCAAATATAATCCAAATTTCTCAAAATTTGAATAAATGTCAAAACAGAGAGTGATGCATAATCTTGTGTATGTTTCCCAGTCCCTATAAAAACATATACTGCACATGTAATACAAAACGAACATATGTCAAAAAAAAAAAAAGAAAGAAAGAAAGACTTGTATCACTTGTCAAGGTAGATTGATTTGAGAGCAAGGTTTTGTTAGAGCAAAACAAAGACGAGGACGTGACCGGCCACATGATGCCCAATCTTGTGTATGTGTCCAGGGGGAAAAGCATGAAATTGCCCCACAATTTCAAGGCAGGTGCTCTTAATGTCCTGGTGAGCAAGCTAATGGCCCCGAAAATTTATAATATTTTTTTGATAAGCTCTTCTTTTAATTATAAGAGCTTAAATAATCATTACTTTGTTTAATTATATATCCTTGGTGAAGCTAAGAGTATCAGGGATCATGACGAACGCACCAGTGATCCTAACGCTAGATACTGACATGTACTCCAATGACCCTCAAACACCGCTTCGCGTGCTGTGTTATCTCTTGGACCCTGCTATGGATCCCAAACTGGGGTACATTCAGTTTCCTCAGATCTACCATGGAATCAATGAGAATGATATCTATGGAGGTCAACTCAAATTGGAGTTCCAAATTGAACCCTGTGGAGTAGATGGTTGGTTGGCCCCCTAATTGTGGGGTACTAGGATTAAGCACCGGCGAAAGAGTCTTCTTTGAAGGTGGCCGTCATCAAACCCAGAACCGAACCATCTGGTGAACAAGTCAATCAATTCCAAACAAGTTTTAGCAATGGCACACCATGTGTGCAGACTGTGATTTTGAGAAACTTAATAATTCAAATGGGGCATTAGAGTAAAAGCTTGTTAGTGGTTACTTTTAACACTAGAGTGTTTTCTGTTTTCACCAAGAACCGATTGTTTAATTTTATTAAATACTTTTTGTTCTGTTTACTAATTTACCGAAATTAAAATTGTTTATGAAAATGGTTATGATTTAAATGACAGTACTCCTGGTCCTGATACTGTCTAATATGTGTTTTTGAAATTAAACCATGTATGCAGATATAGGATTAAAGTATGGAACATTGGTTGAGGACTTCTACACCGGGTATCTGCTACAATGTAAGGGTTGGAAATCAATTTTCTGCAACCCCAAAAGGCCTGCATTTCTGGGAAATTCACCTATGAACCTTCACAGCGCGCTGAATCAAACAATGCGATGGTCCGTCGGCCTTCTTGAAGTGGCCTTCTGCAGATACAGTCCCATTGCCTTCGGGGTCAAGTCCATAAACCTTCTCCAAGGGCTATGTTATACTCACTATGCCTTCTGGCCAATGTGGTCCATTCCAATTACCATCTATGCCTTTGTACCCCAGCTAGCTCTGCTCAATTCTGCCTCAATCTTCCAAAGAGTAGAGCCCATGAAGTACAGGCATGTCATAGTATCAGCAAATATGAATTTATGATTAATATGCAAATTGTATGTGGTGTTAATTACAGGTCTCAGACCCTTGGTTTTTACTGTACATATTCCTTTTCCTTGGTGCCTATGGGCAAGAGTGTCTCGATTTTATGTCAGCTGGAGAAACAATCCAAAGATGGTGGAACAATCAAAGGATATGGACAATTAGGGGGCTCTCGTGCTTCGCTTTTGCATTGGTCGAAATCTTACTGAAATTCATCGGCATCTCCACGCTCGGGTTTAGTGTCACAAGCAAGGTAGTTGAAGAGGAACAAAGTAAGAGATACAACAAATGGATTTTTGAGTTTGGAGTCGCATCACCCTTTTTCTTGCCCATAACAACAGCTGCACTAATTAACTTGGCCTCATTCATGTGGGGCATGGTACAAGTACTTTTCAAGCAAAGAAGCTTTGATGATCTATTTATGCAGATGCTCTTAGCCAGTTTTGGAACAGTGAATGGCTGGCCGCTATATGAAGCCATAGTTTTGAGGACTGATGAAGGAAAGATGCCTTTGAAAATCACATTAATGTCGATTACTCTTGCATTGACCCTTTACTTGGTATCCTCCATTGTATTTTAAGATATTTTCACAGCTATTTTTTCTGTACCAACGTCGATCAAGTTTTACCTTCTTTCCAAATTTAATTAAATGGCTTATTTCTCAGTACAAAATAATTTAATCGTGTTGTGTATTAACAAACAATAAACCAAGGTGTCTCATCTTACTTTGAACAAAGGGCCCTCACTCCACAAAATGTCGTTGTTTTGTCTTATGGAAACCAAATAGGGATAAGGCGTATAAGTGTCTTTGACTTATAATTGACTATCTAATTTAACTCCCGAGGTTTTTTTATTTACAGGTATCTCGAACTTAAGTGTCGTAACTCATTTATTTTTATCGTTATGGATTTATATAAGTAGACAAATGAAAATTCATATACAAGTAGACAAATGAAAATTCATGTGTTATTTAATTTAACGATGTTTTAATGTTTATTTATCCATTTATACAAGTACATAATGGCAAAAACATAAATAAGCTACGAAACTTAAAATCATGCACCGATAAACCCAAAAAAAAAAAAAACTTATTGGATGTATTTGTATTTATGCAACTTATCCGAACTTTTTAAGCAACCTTCACAAGTTTAAACCATAACCTTCACCCCCCATGCTCTGGAAGTTACGTTGTAGTATCCAAAGTGATCATTGCGTCATTGACTTCTCCCTCTTTTTCTCTTTCTTTAACCTTATCTTTGGGGTGAGGTCATGAAATTCTTTCCTCTCAAATAATGTGGGTTTATATTTTAATGAAAGCGGATGGTTCACCATTGACAATGATTGATCAGGAGACTTGAAGTATCTTTTTGTTGAACGTGTTCTTAAATATATATTGACATAGGCAGACAACGTTATTGGAGATATATTGACAACTAACAAGTTGAATCTCGTGCTGATCACAAGAATATATATGTACAAGATCTTGGACAAGCTAGCTCACCATAGCGAAGAAATGGGAAGCTCAACTGAGAGCCATGGCAAGGAAGAAATTAGGGTTAGGGTTTTGGAACTTTTTTTGTAAGAAGATAGAAGACCAAATCTTATTGATTTTGGCTTAAATTTGATGTGGTGATTTCTTATAAAGTGCTATTTAACCCTAACAGTTTGGATCATTGGTTAACTCTTTTCATAATACTCATTTGGCTATTCCACCTTTTAATGGGATTTTTTTCTTTTTTTTTGAGTTATTTATCTTTGGTAATGATGTTTATTTGTTGGTGTTTGAGTGATACTTGATGATCTTTTCCAGCCGGGCCCCGGGGAGTACACGGAGGCGTATGGGGGTCGTTGGTAGGACGCGGATTCTGGTGAAGAATTTGGGATGCGAGCTCTTGGATTGTTTAATTTGGGTAGGAGCGTTGTCTTGTTGTTGATCTGCCAAAGGAACTCTGGGCGTGTATTTCCTGCCCAACAAGGAAGAGGAGAGTCGGCGAGGGCTTCGCCGAGTGCGCTCAGATGCTAAGTCGGTTTAACTACGAGAGAAAAGAGGAGGCTGGCTTAGAGGGCGAATGTGTTGCGTATGAGCATGCGTCCCAGGAGTCGTCTGTTCGGCCGTGGGAGTGGCGAAGTGTATTTATAGTAGATGTCCGACAAGTTGTCTTGTAACTAAGTTTGCTCCCATTGGATGGGATTTTCTTATCGATGTCGGATTTGGTAATGGATTTAGAAAGAGGCTGTTGTTGGGATAATCTTCCTTCCTTATTGGGGAGATCCAGTGGTGATAATCGTTATTATTTTTCCTTTCCTTATTGATAAGATTTGGTTGGATTAAGCGGGGATGATATCTTGTTAGGGTTTATTCTATTTTTACGTATTGGTGAAATCTGTCGATTTCGCCGGGATATGGACCTTAATTCATCCCAAGATGCGTCCTTTGGACCTATACTTGAGCCGGGCCTTTGTTTTTGGGGGCGTAGGGGCTGGGTATTACGTTGGGCGCGCCACTTCTTTAGGCTTGGTGAGTGGGCCTGCGAGCCCATTTTTCAAGCTATCGATTGCCACTGCAGGCCCTTGGAGTGCACGATGTCGCGTGGGCAAGGGCGTAGTCGTTCTTGCGCTCGGATGCAATTTCCACGTGTCATTTGAGGTTGGGTTAGTTAGGCTTAGTGGCCAGTCATATGTCTTTATTGATAATGATGACTCTTGGGTTTTAACTCCATTTCCCCTACCTCTTCTAGTTTCTTTTCGGTTTCTTTTTCGCGAGGACCTCCTACGTCTGTGCTTCTCTGGTCCTCCAACCTCTTCCGCGATCTCGTGCTTTATTTGCTCGAGTTCTCACACAATTTTGACCGCTTTTGTGTAGAGTCTTTTCGGCATTTTCACGAGGTAGCTTCTTAGTCTTATTCCACCGGACGCTGCGTCTCTACCTCTTTGGTTTCTCTTGATTAGTGCAGCCCGAGGGCGCTAGGGTTAAATTGATTAGTTTACGTTTTGCTGTTTTGCTTTATTATGGGTCAGGTCGCTCTTTCTGCTTCTGTGCTTTTCACGTATTGCTTGTGGCTCTTGATTATTCTGCCGGTTACGTTTTCTGATTCCCAGGGATGCTTCCGGCCGTTCGGCGGTGTTGTTTCAAGCGTTCTTGGGGTGCCTCTCTTTCCCTTGGATAAGGATAAGGGAAAATAAACCTAATTAAATATCCTGGGAGGTCAGATTTCCTTAAATATACCGTCCGACATCTTTGTGGTAGTAGGACTGGCAAGGTCGGTCCTTAGTATGGGGTTACTTCTTTAGGCGTTATCGACCTCCCCACGGCGTCAGTATGGACCCACAGCGTCTTGACTTTTATGTAGCTTAAGATGCTGGGATGAGTATGTTTCTTTGAGGTCGCCTTTGATAATGGTCTTCGTTTTCCAGCACCTTCATGAAAGGGTTACGCAGCATTTCAATGTACGTCGCTACCTGACTCACTCCCAACGGTTGGGGTATTTTGGTGGGCCTATTGGCCTTTTTTAGGGACAGAGGGCTCGGCGTCCCTAGTGTGGCTTTGCTCCTCTATCTTTTAGCCCCGAAGGGGCTTCTGCAAAGGCTTCCTTTATTCTCGGCGCCTGGGCTCCTGCAGTGATCTCGATCTTCCTTCCTCCCATAGGTCGTGGAAGGGGCGCTACTTCTTTTGTGGCGATTACTTGGCGGGAATATGATCCTTAGGCCAAGACGACTTTCTGGCGTTCGGTGGCTTGGACCACCCCTGATAATCTTCGTGAGTGTTTGCTCTGTTTTTGGTATAACTTGTGTGAAAGGTTGCTGGATATTTACGATTTTCATTATTCTCATGCTTCCAGTGCTTTCGAATTGACCTTATCTTGAAGATAATGTCATAGCTCTGGCGTTGGCGGAATGTTCTGCTCGTCCTTACCTTGAATTGTCGTCGGACATTCTGGTCCATCCCAATTTGGTCTACGCGTTCCCGCTGCCGAGGCCCTTGCCTCCTTCCACCATGGAGTCTCGCCCATTAGACTTCTGCATGTCACTCCTACTAGGAGAGATTTTGAAGTCAGTTGAGACCTTTGTCTCGGAAGCCCGAGTCTCTTGGCGGAAAAAATCAAGCTCGCGAGAAAGATCGGCCGGTTTCGATCAAGGTTCAGAAATTGGGCGATCTCCGACTTCTCTTGCTCGAAAGTCGGACGGCGCGATACTTCTTCTTAGAGGCTCTGTGGTCTGGCTCCGCCCCACTTCTAGACTCTTATGGAGCAAAAATCTCTTGGATGGGTGATCCAGACCGATGCGATATATATAAATCAGATCAAGCCTTCCCAGGTCTCAGCCTGCAGTGAGTTGAGGAAATCGATCAAGTGTGATTTATGCTCAATGCAGCTCATGACAGATACGATCTGAGAAATCCGTCGCAGCATTCCCAATACCAGATCGAAATGTGCCGTTCCAGTGACGCCCTTGGCGCGCTCGTAAATCCCAAGCCCGGCAGGTGATGTCTGTTTTTGAGTTGATCCGTGTTGGATGTTGACTTCATGTTTGATGTGCGGGTAGCCACTCATTTGAAGGATCCCAGGCGATAGGCCAAACTAAGCGAAAACGCGTAAAAATCGCGGATTTATAAAGCGGCCTCTCTTTCCTTACGAGGGGCCAGCTGCGGAGCGAGTATGACGTATATTTGAAGAATGGAGAGACTTAAATCGATCTAAAGCATACCGCGATGGCTCGTGCCCAGCGAGAAGTAGAGATGAAGTTCGAGTAGCTTGGCGGATTGGCGACCGGAAGGATCGAGGTGAGCTCGGGTTGCTGCGAGATGATCACGATCGAGGCGGGATGGGGCTGCGGTCCTCTGGCCCGAGGCTTGGACGGTTAGGGATGAGCTCGTCACATCCCGGGGCGAGCTACGGGAGTCTTAAGAGGAGCTGCGTGCGGCAAATGGCGATCTGTGTGATAAGGTAGCGCGGCTTCGCTGTGGCTCGTGCGAGCCTCGAGACGGCGCTGCCCAGACACGGCTCGTCGTGAGGCCTCGGTATAAGTCGGCGGAAGGCTGGCGAATCGAAGTATAACGGATTACGCAGGGATCTTCGCGACAAATATCGCCAGGTTGCTTTCGAGAGGATGATGTTGGTATTAGCGGATTGAGGGACCAGCCGGTGCTCGGTGGAATTTGGGTGTGGCTCGCTTTTTCGTGAAGGCCGTTGCGTCTGCGGACTTTGACTTGACTTCGATCTCCCAGTGACGGAGGTAGAGGGTCTTTCCTACGCAAATTATTCTCGAGAGCCCAGGATACTCCTGGCGAAGCCCATTCCCCTGGCTACATCGTGTTCCTCCTGGCCGACGCCTAGGTTTTACGTGCTCATTTCGCCGCGATATCGACTTTTATATTTTTCTTTTATGTACACCTGCTTCCTTTTGTCGGGCCTGGGGCCCGAGACATATGTAGCTCTCCTTTTAATAAATATTCATTTTTTATCGTCTGCGTTCTCACTATAGTATTTTCGCTTTTCTTCATGAATTGGCATATGGCCCGGTGAGGTGGCGAGCTGGTCGCTTCGTGGCGTGTCGTTGAAGCCGTGGGCTAATTTGTATGAAATTTGGACCGAGTCTTTGAAATTTATAAGGCACAGTATAGGCGGAGCTCGTCAAATTGAGGCTGGCGGTCTTCGTTGGTGATGCATGTCTTGACCCGATTTTTAAGTTTGAAAGGCGAGCTCGTCAACTTGAGCGGCTGATCTCCATCGGCTGATTTGCATGAGTTGAACAGATTCCTTAGGTTGCATGACCTATTTTTGGCAGAGCTCGTCAGCTTGAGCGGCTGATCTCCATCGGCTGATTTGCATGAGTTGAACAGATTCCTTAGGTTGCATGACCTATTTTTGGCAGAGCTCGTCAGCTTGAGCGGTTGATCTCCGTCGGGTGATTTGCATGAGTTGAACAGATTCCTTAGGTTGCATGACTTATTTTGGCAAAAGCTTCGTCGACGAATGGTGATCTCCGTCGGTACGACTTGCGTAGGAGTTGAGCAGTTCCTTAGGTCGCATGACTGCGTGGGAATCGTTGAGCTCATCGGTGTAGATTGTTGGGGCGGAGCTCGTCTATGAAGCTGTTGGGCGAGCTCGTCCATGTGAGCTATTTGGGAAGCTTCGTCGGTCTGCGAGACGATTGGGGCGGAAGCTCGTCCAGTGAAGCTGCTGGGAAGAGCTCGTCCATGTGAATTTCTTCGGGAAGAGCTCTTCGGTGTGGAGCCGGTTGGGTAGAAGGCTCGTCGTGCGAAGCCTGCTTGGGAAGCTCGTCCATGTGGACTCGTCAGCTCAGCGAGCTGGCTGGGGCGGGGGCCCATCTATGTGGTTCTTTGGGAAGAGCTCGTCAATGTGAGCAAATTGAGTAGAGCTAGATCCATATGAGAGCGGGGAGGGCTCGTCTTGTGCGAGCAGGTTGGGTAGAGCTCGTCCCGAGTGGGTTATTTGGGCCGTTAGTTTAGGTTACTGAGGCCCAGGCGCTCCTCGGGCGCGTGACTGTGCGAGTAGGCAGACTTGTCAAAGTGAGGCCTGGCGGGCTCCATCTTGACGTGGCCAGTGGCGGATTAATGGCCAGAGGTGGCGACGTGGCCAGGAGTGGCGATGTGGCCAGAGTGACGTCTTAACGGTGATCTGACTCCTCGGGGTATGGTGACACGTGCGAGTAGACGAACTCATCCAAAGTGAGTTCTTGGGCTCGGCGCGTAATGAGTGGCGGCGTGGCAGTGGAGATGGCAGTGGCGATGTGGCCGTGGCCCGATGTAGCTGAGCGTCGACTCCTCGGTAGCGTGACTGTCGCGATGAACAGGCTTCGTCAAAGTGAGTCTTTGGGCTCCGAGGTATTTGTGGCCAGTGGCGATGGCCAAGTGGCGATGTGGCCGAGTAGCAGTAGCGCGGTGGCGATGTAGCCCAGTGGCGATGTAGAATGATGCCTTTTCAGCCGGGCGGGTTTGGGCGTATGGGGGTCGTTAGTGGGACTGCTGAATTATTAGGCGAGAGAGAGTACAGGATGCGGGCTCTTTGGTTAATGCAGGCTAAGGTAGGATCGTTGTCTTGTTGATCTGCGGGATACGGGCGTAGCACTCCTCTGCAAAAACAAAAGGAAGAAGTCGGCGAGGCTTCGCCCATGGGCCTCTCCGTGCTAAGTCGGTTTCTTCGAGGAGAAGAGAGACTACTTAGAGGCGAATGTGTTGCATATGAGCATGCGTCTAGGAGTCGCGTACCCTTTCACTTGGATTGGGGTGGCCATGTATTTATAGTAGATGTCCAACCAGTTGTACTGTAACTAGGATTTGCTCCCATTGGATGGGATTTTCTTATCGATATCGGTTGGTAATGGATTTAGAAGAATTTATTTGGGATAATCTTCCTTCCTTATTGGGGGGAGATCGGTGAGTGATAATCGGTATTATTTTATTTCCTTATTGATAAGATTTGGTTGGATTTGCGAGGATGATATCTTGTTAGGGGGTTATTCTATTTTAATGATAGTAATCTAATCAGTTCCTGGGGATATGGACGCCCCAATTCATCCAAGATGGATCCTTTGGACCTAAGCGAGGCGGGCGCCGTTTTGGGCTGAGTAGGGGGTCACGGGTATTCGTTAGGCGTAATACTTCTTTGGGCTTGGTGAGTGGGCCTGCGAGCCCATTTTTCAAACCCTATCAATACTCTTGATGTATTATTGTTATGAACCTCTAGTTTGCTTATTAAAGAATAACTTGGTGTAACCGGTTAATGTCATTGTTGAAATAGTAGAAGTTTAAGTATTTTATGGGTCTTGTAGTTTTAACCTTTTTTATTTTGGGGTTTTTTACGTAAAAATTATTGTCTCATTATGATTGATTTATTGTTACTTAGTTAACTTTGTTATTGGCTAGTTTGAGTGTTGAACCTGTTTTTGCATACAAAGAGAAAAATGTCATTTTTTAGAATAGTTGTATTTAATAGTCTTTTTCAACATTAACACTACAAGAAAAATAATAATTAGAGACGGACACTTATCCATCTCTAAATAGAGACAAATTGCATCCTGAAATTAATTAGAAACGAATTTTAAATGCCATTTTTTGGGGCATGTGATTTAAAGTCTCTGTCGAGGCCAGTAAAATCAGTCTACGAATTGCGAGACGAATACAATCCATCTCTTATTAGAGATGGACTAAATTCCGTCTCAAATCAGAGATGGAAATTGAGATGGAATTTCCGTCTCTAATTATTGACCTTTTGAAAAAATCCTAATATTTGTTTTATTTTAGAAAATATCCTATTTGTCCATCTATTTTTTGATCCTATAATATTTATGTATTTTTTTTTCTACTTTTTATAATTAAGTAATGTTTGTAAAAAACATAAAATGAATAAAAATAACTAAATAATTTGTTTTTAAATAGAAGTCTAGAATCATAACATATATTAGTTAGCTCAATCCAAAAAACATACCCTAATAACAATAAATTATAAAGGGTCCAAAATTTTCCCCACGTCATATCCAGGAAAAAAACTCTTGCACATATGCACAAATAAATTAAAATTAGTCCTTTTAGTTTTAAAAATGAATTAATTAAACTTTTCTTAATTCCAAAAACCAATACTTTTGGTTTTTTTTGTCTATATTGTTGACTATGATTAATTTAAAATTTGTTTCATTTTTAACAAATGTCAAATTTTGCCTTCAATATATATATATATATATATATATATATATATATACTCCATATATATACCTATATATATATATATATATATATATTATTTTTATAAAAATGATTAGGAAAAAAATTAAATAGAATAAAAGAACAAAATAATTAGTTTTGAAATATAAATGACTAATTAATTTACTCGAATACAGAAACTTTATCTAATTTTTAAGAAAAAATAAAATAGAGAAAAAAGAACCTTTAAGAAATGGGACATATATTAAACATAATTAGAAATAGCAAATGAGGTAGTTAAATGATTAATTAGTGAATTGTAACTAAATTTTGACAAAATAAATGTATTTTGAAATAGTTAAATAAAAAATAAAGACTCTTTATTTTCTTGAATAGAATCAAATGTACTTGTACTACCTCACAAAATCATATATCAAAACCGATCAATAATTATAAGATTTTAGATAAAGTTATATATAGAGTTCATAACTTTATCTAAAATTATGAGACTAAATATCATATCTAATATTTTAAATAGATAAATAATAAATTATAAATTTTATCTATCCCTTCAAGTATTTATTCTATCCTTGCAACCTAAAAGAAACACATCTTGAGAACTTTTTCTTGACAATCGATCAATCAAAAGAAAAAATTCAAAACAAAGAAATTTCTAAACTTTCAAAGAGATTAGGGGAATTTCAAATAGATTTTCATTTTTAAAACAAATTTAATCGGGTGTTATAATTGTCGGAATCTTGGAATCTGGGAGGTCGAGGAGTTAGGAGGTGTTGGTGAGGGGGTTTGACGCCTTGGAATTAGCCGGCGGCTGGAGTAGCGGTGTGGGGCTGGATGAAACTGCTTAGACGTAGTGAGGATACGGCTGCAAGTGTGAGTACCCATATTGGTTGAATGAAGACAATCCAGATGATAAATACTCCCTCCCACTCCCCCCTTTCGAATTTTTCCCTCCCATTACCACTCCAATCTCTATATCAACTTCTTCTCAATTCCCCACTCTATATTTAAAATGTAAAGCAGAAAATCAATTTTTACGAAAAGAAGACAAAATAAGTCATTTAGTCAAAATCGAAATTTTCTAGATCTCAGATGTGAAACCTTCCTTTGTTTGAATCGTCTCGTGAAATCCTACAGCTACTACGTCGGGTTACATGAGATTCGAGCAGTCGAAATTTCCACGTTTTTCTATGCACACTTAGGGTGTCGGTCTTGAGTAAGCAGCTCGTGAAAGACATGTGATGTGACAAAAGTCACCTATTACATGTAATCATGTGACACATGTTACATGATAAAAGAGAGAATGAGAATGAATGGCTTAGATTAGGCTATGTGTCAAATAGTGGAATGAAGGGACAAGATGGGAATTAATGGAAAGTTTAATGAAAATAAGACAAGGATGAATAGTTATCTTACCCGCTGATTTGAAGACAAAACGTGCAGGGCTGGAAGTAATCTAGGAAAGTTGGGTTTTTTGAGTTTTAGAGAGAGAGCTCATTCTCTCTAGATTTCCATACCGTTTGGGCCAGTCGGTTCTTTATGGAGCAAGCAAGAGAAGTCGATCCCAGCGCTGTGAGGATACGGCGTGGACACCGATTTTGTGGAGTTCCGACAACTCCAAGAGATATGAATCTTTTCCTACTTGTGTTATTCTTTGGCTAAGAGCCATATAAATGGTTGGGGATGTTCTAAGGCTTGAATTGTAGCCTTAATACCACTACAATTTTATAATAAAGTATTATATATTTCGGGTATAATTGAGGCCAACTTGAATATTTTAAAGAATTATTAGATGAATATTGATTAAATGATTATATGTACTAAAATGAGAAATTTATTGAATCCGGAAATAAACCAGTGAAAAGAGTAAATATGAAGTAGTAAATAGAACCTAAGGTCAATTGTAAAATAAGTTTATATGTAAGTGAAATTATGAGAAATAAATGAGTAAGGAAAATAATAGGAGACTTAAATGAGAATAATAAATGGAGGACCTAAATGCAAAAAGAAATAAAGAAAAAAAAACAAAAACAAAAAAAAAAACAAGGAAAGGGCATGTGGCATGGAGGAAAGAGGGAGGAAGTTTCCTTCTTTTAAAATACGATTAAGGGTGATCTAGAAGAAAAAGGAAAGGGGGAGAAAAGATGAGAGATTTTAGAGTGAGAAGCTCTCCTTACTCTCTGGAGTTTCGAGCGATCGGACAATTTGAGCGACCCAGAGAAGGATTCATCCTCGCGACAAGGGCTTCTCATAGAGAGCGGAGTTAAGGGAGTTTTAGGCAAACTCAGGAAATTGGAATAACCTCCTACTTTGGTTATTTTCTACCCTAAGGGTTGTGTGGTGGTTGTATACCCTAAGGGGAATGTTGGTGGTATTTGAACCATAGGAAGTTGTCATATTGCGATAGTACGCATGAATCGGACCTTCGGCTGGTTTTGTGGCCAGGGAATAAGGGAATTTGATAATGAGTCGGCTGAAGTAGAATTGTAGCCCATCAATGAACTTGATGTTAGGATTTTGAATTTCTCAATTTGGACCTCCTATGGAGACCAGTTATGGTCCTTTTACCAAGGTCGGCTCGGTAGTGTATTTTATGTGACACCGGCTTGAGGAAGGTCATGCGCCTTCATATGAACTCCATTTCAGGTGTTCTTAGACTCTATGGAAATCCCATTGAGTCAAGATGATGTTAGGATTTTTAATTTCTCAATTTGGACCTCTGTAGACTAAGTTATGGTCCTTTTACCGAGGAGTCAAGATCAAGCTCACAAACCGAGTTAAGTCAGCTCATTTGGAGTGTGACTACATGTGATATATCCAACCCGGAAGATCGCCAAATCCTTACGTCGAACTCCGTTTTTGGTGTTCTTAGACTCTATGGAAAGCCCATTGAGTCAAAATGATGTTAGGATTTTGAATTTCTCAATTAGAACCTCTGTAGACCAAGTTATGATCCTTTTACCGAGGTCAGGTCAGCTCGGCCAAGGCAGGTCAGCTCGGCTAGGTTTGATTACATGTAGGCCTCCAACCGAGTCGTAAAACTGCCCGTCGACCGCCGTTTCTGGTGTTCTTGGACTCTATGGAAGCCCATTGAGTCAGAATCCAATTCATATGCCTGTGGAGGACAATGGGTGAGCTCGGATAAGGCTAGGTAGGCTCGGCCAAATCGATGCGGCTCGACCCGAGGCCGGATGAGCTGGTAGGTTTGACTACGTCTTGACACCAGTCGGAAGGTCATGCTTCTTCGTCCCACCTCCATTTTGGGTGCGGACTCGTGGAGCTCATTGAGTCAGAAATACATTCATAACTGTGGGGACCAATGGGTGACAAAGAGCTGCCCTTCCCGGACCTTATCTAAACTCTTGTCTTGAGGATCTGTAAGACACTTGTGGTGCTTTCGAACCAGCTCGTCGGATCGAAGAAATCCGAGTGAACCCTCACTTTCTATATTAGGTTTACTCGTTTAAACTCGAGAAGTAAAATTTTTTAATTAATTAGGAGTGATAAAAAATTTCGCAACTTTTGTTTCAAATACTTTTATAAAATTTTTCGACATAGCAGTGCATTTTGATAAACAAAATTTACTGTCGAAAATTGACACTTCTACTAAAACCTCAATTTCTCCCAACTTCTTTATTCCCAAACTTGCAATAATCATTATCATATTTCCACCAACATGCCACATCAACACTCAATTCTCAATTTATAAATACAAACTTACAAATTTAAGTAGAATATATCTAGATGCATCATATATATGAAATCGTGAATATTTTAAATATTCTAATTTCAAAATCTACATGTATTGTTCAATTACATATCCGTCTCATACAAAGTTTTTACATCGCTGAGTCATAAATTAAGCCCGCTTTATGACAATGAAAATGATGGCATCGGTGCGTCCTCGATAGCACACAATGGAATATAATTAGCTACAAAATGAACAAACAAGTTAGTGCAACGAAAATATATATCACATACGCTAACATGACAATTTATCATTTGTTTTGATTTCTTTCAAAATACATGTATATCCTTAATTATTTTAACCATCACGAGGCGATTTAAAACTAACGTAGCGTGAAAGCTTTACTAAGTCATCTCAACCACTACGTTCACGAATTTACTGCAATAAATACGTAGGAAACATTAAGGATATCGACGGCTTCTGATACGAGATTTGCATCGCCAATTGTGGTGCTAAGGCACGAGCAGCTACGGCGGAATTTCTTGCACATATCCATGAAGTACCAAAACTATACAATTAGCCAACTACGTGTGGAATTGTCTGCATCGTAACGTAGCGCTTATACTTTCTATGAGCGAGCAGCTACGTGCAGATTTTCTGCATCGATCACATGTAGTGCTAACTTTTCTCTGTTGTGATGACTACGGATAGGAATTCTTGCATCGATCACATAACGCTAAATCTCATTACTATATCTTAAGGAAAATGCTGGGTTTAAAAAACTACATTTACTTAGTGTTAAAATCACAAATCTATCATTTTGAAACTAAAAACTCTCCTTTTCAAATATTGTCTTTTAGATTGCCTTCCACCATGTTTATTACGACATCATTAATTACATGAAGTGGAAAGTTCTTAAGTGGAGAACCACTTACCTTGAAGCCGTCGCCGTCAGAAGCTTCTCTAGAGGCTCGTGGACGTCGCTCCACACCCACATCACCTACACAATATTCCTCATCATTACTAGTGAAAAATTTCAATTCTCAAATTTGCGGGAACAGAATCACAGCATAGCTCTCTTGGAAATAATTCAAGGCATACAGGGTTAAAATTTGCTTGAACTTCCTTCATATAACTTATTCTACTTCCAAGTCTATTTCTTCAGGAAATTACGAGATCGTGATTTGGATAAGGTGAAACTCGCTTATGACTGGCTCGCCTGTAGTACCCAGACGAGCAAAATCGGTGAAATTCACACGAGTTCGCACCGGTGCATATTTGGGAGCGCTAGAGCACAATTTGCTCTTGATTACTTCTATGCGTTTTTAAGCCCGCATATCTACTTATGGTTGCTACGATTGGAATCCAATTAGTTTGGATGATTCCCCAGCTTAATTATAATGAAAACAAAAACAGGGTTTTTACAAGAAGAATTTTGACAGCAATTCAGCTAAAAACCAACATTCTCCTTTGTTTTTTTTTTTTTTTTTTCATGCTTTCCAAACTTGGTTTCAAAACCTCTAAATTTCAGAGCTTATTTACTATCTAATATGATTCATAACACACACATAAACATTACTTGTTCATTTGAACACTAACAATTCACTCAAAACTTTTCATCCAACTAGGTTGTGTGTGTGAAAAACAAATATTCGTTTCAATGATTCTCAAGCCTATAACAGCCCATAAATCAAACCCTAATCTACCATTTACACCCACAAACACATCCTCTAAGGTTATATGACAATCACTTAGGTTTTGACACCATTTCTAATTGCAAAACCCCAACAACATACAACAAATTCTGCAAAACAGATTTCAGCAATACTGCTGGAATCCAGCAAAGAAAGGGAGAATAGACCAATTTCTTACTTGGTTCTTGACTTAGAGTTGAGAGGACTTAGGAGAGGGTTCAAAGAGAAGAAGATTTGAGGCTTGGATGGGCTGGAAAGGAACTGTCTTCATCTTCTTCTTCCCTCACTCTTCACTTCTTATTTGCTCTTCTTTTCCTCTATTCTCCTCCCTCTACGATTTTGCTAACAAACTAGGACCAAAATCTGATTTTGGTTTGTCTCACATGGTATTTATAGCCCTGGGATTTCGATTTTAAGAGTTGAGGCGTAATTTTTTTATATTGAAATTATGGCTTTGTTTTATTTTATTATGTTGTCTCTACTTGTTTTATAATTCACAATGTCATCTATGATCTAAATTCTGATGAGTACCCTTGTACCTAGCACCAAATTCGGGTTCCGTGATTTATCGTTCACAATTTCGTCTCAAATATTACGTTAAGGTTGACAGATCTTCTTATCTTATTTTTCTGTCGTATACTTGTATACTCTCTCGAACGAGGCGTTATTACTAATCGTCGACCTTAAATATATAATTCTCCTAATGCCATGAGATTCAATTAATCTAATGTGAGATTTATTTACCTTTCTAATAATCCATCTTTTAACACTAAGAGATTATAGATAGAAACTAGGGGTTTATAATTTCTTCCCGGCTAAAAATTTCGTCTCGAAATTTAAATTCATGTCTGTATTGAACAGGCGAGGGGTATTGGGCACGCATCTTCCTTCCGGGCTCCGATAGCAACTCTTATGCAATGATTCCCGTAGTGCGTAGCGCCGCTCGCGAATCGCATTACGCAACACTTGATCTCTCTGATCTAAGTTTCCTCTTGGATGCTCCCATAGTAAGGTCAAGTTTTCCTTGGCCGAATAGGTTCTTCGCCCAAGAATATGTGAAGGGTCGGCTATATGCCCACGTAGCGTAAGGCGTGGAACCGCGTCATGGATGTTGGCCCCAACTCGACGGTAGCCTGTCAGTAAGCCACTTCACCCACCTTGTCTCTTATCTCATAGGGGCACATATATGTGGACTCAACTTTCCACGCTTCCCGAACCTCAAAATACCCTTCCATGGCGAGACTCGTAGGAATACTTGATCACCCATTTCAAACTTCAGATCTCATCTTCGATTGTCCACATAGCTTTTCTGCCTATCGTTTGCTATCTTCAACCGCTCTCGTATCATATTTACTTTCTCGGTTGTATCTTGGACAATCTCAAGGCCAATTAATCTTCTCTCCCCGGCCGTCCCAGCAGTTGGGGGTTACACTCTGCCAAGCCTGGTACTTGCATAGGGGTGCCATCTTGATACTGGTGATAACTATTATTTGCTTTGAGCAAACTACATCAATGCTAGGTAATTATCCCAGCTTCCCTTAAACTCCATCACACGGGCTCTCAACATATCTTGAGAGTCGAATGGTTCTCTCGATTGGCCATCGTACGTGGGTGAAGCGATCTTGAAGTGTAATGCGGTGCCCGTAGCATCTTGTAGCTTAGGCGAGAATCGAAAGTGACGAGGATCTACGTCGATACAATGGACACAGTGCGCCATGTAACTCCTGATCTCATCTACATACAATTTATATCTTTCTAGAATAAGTATTATTAGTAGCAATAAAGTGGGCCGACTTAGTCAACCTATCCTGATAACCCCGAATAGCATCATGTCCCAGTTTGTGTCTAGGAAGTCTGTCACGAAATCCATCGTGATCCTTTCCCATTTCCCTTTCGGGAATGGATAAAAATTTGTGTAATAAACACACAGGTTTCGAGTGTTCAATCTGGTGTTGACAAGTTAGGCATAGATCTGAGCTACGCTATCTCTCTCTTCGTACCTCTCTCCGCGATGAGTGGTCTCTTAGAGTGGAGTACATCTTAGTACTCCATGGATACATATATCTTTGATGAGTGTGCCTCTTCCATGATTTCTTTCTTCAACTCTATCACATCTGGGACACATAATCTCTAGCCCAACACTAGTGTCCCATCGCCTCGTAGGTGAAGTTACTACGTTGTCCGACCTCTATCTTGCTTCCCATTTCATCAAATCTTGGTCTTGAGCTTGTAAGTCTCTAACCCCCATCCACTACTTCAGCCCGAACACTGAAAGCTACTACTAGAGTGACTACCAGCGTCTCTAAAGCCGACCCCATAGATCTCAGTTCCCCACTAGCATTGGCAAAATGTCTGCTTTAGGTGACCTAAGGAACTAGGAAAACTCTGCTTAGCGCATGCTACTACATTTGCCTTGCACAGGTGGTATTCAATGGTGCGGAGTCATAGTCTTTTTGATGAGTTCTATCCACCTCCTACGTCTCATGTTCAAATCTTTTGTGAGAATAGATATTGTAGGCTTTTGTGATCGACAAAGATCCTGGAGTACTCCATAGAGTAGTGTCGCCATATTCTCAAGCGCGAACTTCTGACCGCTAACTCTAAGTATAGTCGCGTTGGATAGTTTACTTCATGCTTCTTTAATTGCCTTGACGCAAGCTATCACTACATCGCGTTGCATCAACACACAACCTAAACCTTGCACAGGAGGCATCACAGTATCTTGTAAATCCCACTACAAGTGTAATCTTGGTCTTGATGTCGGTCTTTGCTTTTAACTCATGTCGAGCGTTACGACGGGCCCGACCGGAATGAACTTCTCTTCTTTCTTGTTAACTTGGTCGATTTTTAATAACTATCTTTGAGAACCCTTCTCTGAACTTTCTACTAGTAACCGGCTAAACGAAAACCACGACTTGATTACGTTCATTGGTGGTTTCCAATCTGATAGCCTCTGACACTACGGTCTCTTGAAATACCCTCGGCGGATACCCACATGTCCAAAATGCTACTCACCAAAATTGGCACTCGATGAACTTCTCGTATAGAGCCGATGCTCTCTCGCAGTTTGTAATACTATCCCCGTATGCCTTGCGATGCCCTCTTACTACTTGAATATACCAGGATATCATCGATGAAGACAATGACGAACTTGTCTAAATAAGGTCCGAAGACACGATTCATCAAATCCATAAAGGATGCTGGAGCGTTGGTTAGGCCGAATGGCATCACCAAAAATTCATAATGCCCATATCTAGTTCTGAAGGCTGTCTTGGGAACATCTTCCCTACGCACCTTCAACTGATGATACCCCCGATCGTAGACCATCTCGAGAAGACCTTAGCTCCTCAGAGCTGATCAAATAGATCATCGATTCGGTACCGATAATCATTACTTGCTGAGCCGCCTATAATCGAGCGGTGGCGAAGGCTCCCATCTTTCAATAAACAACACCGGAGTCTCTCACCTGATGTACCTGCCTCTTAATGAAGCCTTTACTCAACAATTCTTCCATTTGCACCTTCAATTCTTTTAGCTCGCCTGGTGCCATCCTGCATTCCTATAGAGATGGGCTTCAGGCCAGCGCTAGCTCAATCTCAATTCAATCTTCTCGTCTCATGCAGAACCCCGGTGCATCCTCTGAATACAAAGAACTCGCTCAACACAGAACTTCAACCGCATCTCACCGTTGCCGACTTCCATTGCATACACCGATACCCCGCATGCTTAATGAGCATCTGTTTGTATTACTACCGACAAACTTCAGAAAGTATCTTCCTCTCTCCACAAAGATCACTTCCTGCCTCAGTCGACTAAATCGGGACCTCTTTCCGTAGCAATCGACTCGTAGCGCCGACATTTAGCTAACCAATCCATGCCCGTATCGATGTCAGTCATGAATATCGAAAGCACTATTAGATCACCGAACCTTACGACTTGCTATAGTCACTTTAATTCCCTTGTAGACTCTATTCGTAATAAGCGAATCACCCGTTGGAAGTGACACTATTATATACACGCCCCTGGCCTCATCTCTATCCCGACTCTATGAACCCGAGAAATAAAAGAAACGGGTGGCTCCCCGAGTCCACCAATACATGAGCATCGCATCAAATAAAGAAATGGCACTGTGACCACATCTCTGGGTAGCATCACGCCCCACTGGTCAACGTGATATACTCGGGCACTCGACTTCGAGGTCCACCGTTTGCCTGGATGCTCCTTACTAGGCCAGCCCTCTAGTATGCTCTACCCGCCCGCCACTAGCTGCCATGCACTAGTAGCTCCCTCCAAACAAATTCCCTATCTGGGTCCACGACCCCACTCGGGCCCGCCCTCGAGTCAGGATATGGCCCCGACTCGACTCGACGCCCACCGCACTCGACAAACCCTCATGAAATGCCCTCGTCGCATCTAAACACCCATCCCACTCAAGACACTCAATCGGAATGTAGATCGCCACATCTTATCGCAGACATCGTCGGTTCCTCTTAACTCGGCTCTCGGAACCCATCACGACTAACAGAATCCCACTCGCCTCGGGTCTCTCGACTCGACTTTGTGATCTTTCATGCCGGGCGCCGACCACTCTAGCATCTTACCCGGCCTCCCCGATGGCTGTCGGTCCAGCCTCCTTCCGACCGAATTCAGACTTTGACTCAGGCGGTCCGTGCACTGCTTCACTCCTGGCCGCTCCACCACCGCCCCATATCCGTATGTGACGCAGATGTCACTACGGGGTCCTAACTGCGTGGTTAAGACCCGCTATAAATCTATTGATCTTCTGTTCACCTTCCGAAGAAAGGAACTAGGCGACCAACTCGAAAAACTTCTTTCGTGACTTCGGGACCGAGGAGTTCCCCCCGCCTCCAATCTATAAAACTCTTCAACTTTGCACTTTTATAGCTTTAGGAAAAAATCTTCAGAATTCTCTTGAACTCCGCCCATATGACACCCTCTAGGTGTGCTCTCTGATGCGCCTTCCACCGCCCCAGGCGATCTTTAAGAGGGAAGGCGTAATAGGAGACCCTCTGGCTCCTCCGTACACCCCATCATCCGAAAATCTCTCGTTTCTATCCAAGATAAAGCTCTCCGGGTCTCCGCTACCATCATACCAGCTTGCTTCAATTTACTTCGGGCGCTGCTTCAATCGATATCCTGACTCTCGTCGTCGAAGGGCCGCGCTAGCATCTCGTGCTATCTGCTCCATCCGCCCGAATAAGTCCCTGGCAGCTCCGTCGTGACCGACCGTGATGGTCGTGGGTGCAGAACTCTCGCACGCTGATGTGACTCGCCAACCCGCTCCTATCCGTGTGGGTGCCTCATGTCTCGCTGCGCCCTGACGACCTCGACGCTGCATAGCTAAATGTGTACTAGTATACTATATAGACAACAAAACAAAATTTCAAGTTCACCTAATTAACTCAATATAATTAAAAGCGATAATTCCATGCAATATTTGAATCACACTGATGCATATTCATAATATGTTAATCTGCTACTATAATCACAAGCCAGCTTATGCAATCATTGAAAATGATAATCCTTGAAATCAAGAATGATGTACATTATTAATAACTTCATGCCTTAAGCATAACTAGTACACAATTCAGGCGAAGAGTTCAAACTTTTCTCTTAAAACTTTCTTTCAACCTGGATCTCGAACCTCGTCCGACACCAACTCGACAAGACCCTTCCTGCACCTTATCTAAACTCTTGTCTTGAGACTACTTCAACGGATCGCTCTAAACCAACTCGCCTGATCGAAGAAAACCTGCGAACCTCACTTTCTATAACAGGTTTACTCGTTTAAACTCATAAATTAAAATTTTCTTTTAATTAGTTAGGAGTGATAAAAAAATTTCGCAACTTTTGTTTCAAATACTTTTATAAAATTTTCGCAAGATAACTACGCATTTTCGATAAACCAAAATTTGGTCTGTCAAGAAACACTTCTACTAAACCTCAATTTCTCCTAAACTTCTTTATCTCAAACTCTGCAATAATCATTATCACATTTCCACCAACATGCCACATCAACACTAATTCTCAATTTATAAATACAAACTTACAAATTTAAGTAGAATATATCTAGATGCATCATATATGAAATGCATGAATATTACAATTTCATACAAATTTCAAAATTCACATGTATTGTTCAATTACATATCCAAATTTCATACAAGTTTTACATCATGTGTCATAAGTCGCCCACCTATATGTACAACAAAACGACGACGTCCGCCGCCTCGATAGCACACAATGGAATATAATTACCTACAAAATGAACAAAACAAGTTGAAGTGAACGAAATATATATCAAGACGCTATAATACGACAATTTATCATTTGTTTTATGATTTCTTTCAAAAACCCTATGTATATCCCACTCTATTTTAAATCCATCACTTCGCATTTAAACTAACGCCAACGTGAAGCTTTATTAAGTCATCCAACCACCACGCTACTAATTTAATGCGATCGCACGTAGGGCGCTAAAGACATCAACGAAAGCAACTACAATACGAATCTCATCGCGATCGCACTGTAGTGCTAAAACTCGGGCAACCACGAGCGAATTTACTCAGATCAATGTGAAGGCCAAACTATACAATTAGCCAACTACGTGTGGAATTGTTCGCACTGCAACGAGCGCCTTTATACTTCTATGAAACCGAGCAACTACGTGCACGGAATTTTCTCGCATCGCCACATAGCTAACTTTTCTATCGCGAAGATCACGGACTAATTTACTCGTATCGTCACATAACGCTAAATCTCATTATATCTTAAGGAAAATACATGGGTTTTAAAACTACATTTACTTAAATGCTAAAAAAAATCACAAATCTAACCTATTTTGAAACTTCTAAAACTCTCTTTCAAATATTGTCTTTTTAGGATTACTTAACTACTCATATTCATTACCAACATCAACCAATTACATGAAATTGAAAGGATCTTAAGTGGAGAACCACTTACCTTAGTCGCTACTCCCGTCGCTTCTACGAGGCTCGTGGACGTCGCTCCCCTGCCCATCACCTACACAATATTCCTCATCATTACTAGTGAAAAAATTTCAATTCTCAAATTTGCAGAACAGAATCTGCACATAGCTCTACTTGGAAATAATTCTGGGCACTCTGGGGTTAAAATTTGCTTGAACTTCCTTCATATAACTTATTCCCCTAGAAGTCTATTTTACTTAATTTGAATCACTCAATTTGACGAAATAAACCCAATTTACGACCAAAACACTACAACCATACCTGCATCGCAGCAAAATCAGCGAAATACACGAGTTCACCTTTCAGTCCATATTCGTGGTACCCTGTGAGCCACACTCGCTTCGTCCCTTCTATACATTTTACTCTATCTCTTATTATTTACCACCGAATCAATTCATTTGGCGATTCTAACTTAATTTTATAAACAAAAATGTAAAAATGTGCATAAAAATTTTGACAAAGAATTCCTTCAAAACCCAACATTCTCCTTTGTTTTTTTTTTTTTTTTTTTTTCATGCTCAAACTTGGTTTCAAAACCTCTAAATTTCAGAGCTTATTTACTGTCTAATATGGTCATAACACACACATAAACATTACTTGTTCATTTGAACACTAACACCACTCAAACTTTCTCATCAACTAGGTTGTGTGTGAAAAACAAATATTCGCCTAATGATTCTCAAGCCTATAACAGCCCATAAATCAAACCCTAATCTACCATTTACACCCACAAACACATCCTCTAAGGTTATATGATTAATCACTTAGGTTTTGACACCATTTCTAGTAAACCCCTAACAACATACAACAAAAATTCTCGCAAACAGATTTCAGTAATACTGCTGGAAATTCCAGCAAAGAAAAGGGGAGAATGAGCCAATTTCTTACTTGGTTCTCGATTTTAGCCGAGTGACTTGGGAGAGAGGGTTCAAAGTATAAGATTGCTGATTGTTTGAAGGCCGTTTTCATCTTCTTCTTCCTCCTCTTCCTCTTCCTTGCTCTTCTTCCTCTATTCTCCTCCTCTCTACGATTTTTGCTCCTAACTAAATGAGACCAAAATCTGATTTGGTTTGTCTCATGGCTATTTATAGCCTCAAAATTCTCCCCACTTTCAAGTTGGCCCTTAATTTTTTATATTGAAATTGTAACTTCTGCTTTTATTTCTATTACGCCCATCTCTACTGTTTTATAATTTACATTGCCCTTATTGGGCTTCATTACAATGGTACCCTTTGTACTAGCACTAAAATCTCTGGGTTCGTAATTTATCATTTCCTAATTTCATTCCAAAATATTACACGGACACTTAGTGCTCTTATACGCCCTACAAAGATCACTGCATCGTATACCTCTAATGTATGCTATTACTAATCGCCAACCTTAAATATATAATTTCTAATGCCATGAGATTCACTGACGAATGTAGAGATTTATTTTACCTTTCTAATCCATCTTTTAACACTAAGAGATTATAGATAGAAACTGTGGGTTTACAATAGTGAGCTCGATAGGTCATCTCGAGCTCTACAAGTCAAATGTACTTACCATGTGTCACTAATGTTTTGATTAATATACACCTCCACTTTGAAAGGTCATAACTTTTGTTCGAACTGCTTTTTGTAAAGCGTTTTTACTATACTGAAGCCCATCGAAATAAGAAATCATCTATATATAGCTTGTTGAAATTGGAACTCAAATTAAACTAAAATCAACCCAACCAAAACCACTAGAGCACAATACGAATAATATTGTTCTTTAATGGTTTTGAATAGGGGCTTACTATGAGGAAAATCCAACCTAGATAGAGATTCCCGAGGATTGAATCAAAAGTCAGCAAAGCTTTTGAGTTTGTTCTCCGAATTCTATTCTTGTTTCCAGTGTTTTGGTAGTTTATCAAATAAATCTAAATGATTATATGAAATGAACATATCTTTGAAATGTTTGAAAACTGAATGAATATGAATGATAAATCGAATTGTAAACAAATTGGTCAATTCTTGACATCTTGAATTGAATCGGAGATACCATCGAACCGCCCGGCGGGATGTACCAATCAAGATCCGTCACGAAGGCACTCGAAATTGTCCAATGTCTCACTCAAGGGATGCACCACCCGCATCCGCTGGTCATGATGGCGTGATGGAATTTAAGTGATACCACATGTCATGGTGCACTAAACGACATCCGTCATAATGGGAGACCGAATTGTTAAATGTAAGCATATTACCGAATAGATAATAATGAATGGGATTCATCAAACGAAATCATTAAATGCGATTTGAATAATAGTCAAAGTGAAATAAATCAAACATTGACGAGTGTAAATGGGATTTTATGTATACGCTTAAATCTCATAAATTAAATTGTGAATTGAATTGTTACATTGAAATTGCATGTTTGTGGATATAATAAATGATTGTAAAATGAAGCATACGAAAAATGAATAGCATGAGTATATGCTCGATATAATATACATTTTTCGGGCGAATGTTAAATGCATGTCAAGTTAAATTTGAATATTGGAATAGAATCAGATAGAACTACTAAGCATGAAAATGCTTATGTGTAGTTTTATCTATGCGCAGGTTTCGAAAATGTGAAGGAAGACAAGATCGTGAAGCCAGCAGAGTTTAGAGCAAGTTGCGTTAGCAGGCATATACCCCGCCATATGCATATCATTTCCTAACATGGGATATTTTTTGTGAACAAAATAGTTGAACTTGAATTAATGTTTGCTTGTATATCATTTTATAAAGGCATAGAATGCCTTTCATTATAATTGCATTTGTGAAATGTAAATGTTTATGGCCTCCCATTTGAAAATGCTTCGCACTGAAAGCCTTAAATGAAAAATGACATAAATAAATGTTTTGATAAGATAAAATGAAAACGCCTGAGTAAACCTGGTTCTGCTCGGATCTGCTCTCCTGCCGATCCCGGATTCCGTCACATTTTGAAAAGAAAACTTAATAAAATGTAAAATAAATGAATTAAACGGGCGTCCCCGGGGTTTCGGTTCGGATTCGCCAACTAGGTCGGGTCGGGCTTTGGGGTCGCCACATGAATTATCCGTGTTTTCGGTCTCAAAAGCTTTGAACCGAGTGGAGAAAATCCCCATTGTTGTGGTCGTGAACAGTGCCAACCCGAGGGTTTCACTGTTCACATGAATAGTTACGTGATTTTTTGTGTTAATTTTTATGTTGTTGAGTGATTCAAAATGAATTGCTTGATTGGTAAATTAGCCCATGTGAGCTAATTTTTGTGTTATTGATTGAGAATCGAATAATATGAACTATGAGAATTAATTATGTTAATACATGCATGTAAATATATTAGCATGAATGACTTGGAATTATGTGAGAATTAATATGTTAATGCATGTAATTAAATGTGTTAACATGATGTGGAATTATATAAAAATATAATTGTGTGTAAGTCATTGGAAATGAATTGTAATTAGCTCAATGAGCTAATTTTGATGTTGGCTGATGTGAATTAAATAATATGTGGCATGTATGTAAATCTTGTTAATATATGAGTAAATGATATATTACATGTGTGGTTTGAGAATGACATAATGCATCATACGCACTGGGGGAACCTAAGAAAACATGTGTGAGTTCACGGTATGAAAGAAATAAAATGATGTTTTTCTCATTGCTTAGGCATGAGGGAGTCAGAAAAACCCGGCACACTCCGGATTGGGTATGTGGTGACATTCAAATAGGATCGCGTATTTGCTCGGTGTGTTTATGTTGATCATTGCATGTGCACTTAGCGGAGTAACCCATGGTGAGATTACCATCGTAAAGCATTGCTCACCCCGCCAAGGAATATTATTTCGTGCAATGTGGAGCGATTTGAAAGACAGACTCATTAGAGGCCGTTAGAAGAAAGCCGATATGTGGCTTTGACATGGATTATGTAAAACATGTATTAGATTCTTAATTTTAATATATGTTTCAGATTAAGAGGATGTAACAACTCTTGAACTATTGGTATATAGTTGATAGGTAATTTTGTGAGTATTGATGGCGGGCCCAAGTGGCTATTTTTACTCATTTTAAATTGCATACGGACCCTGGTCGCTGAAAATTGGGACAAAGTCGTACTCTTGGGTAGAGCTCCCGCATAAAGGAGACTCTACCCGATGCAGATGTGCTCGTTACCCGACATCCACGAGTATTTCGCTGGTTGACGTGTGTAAGACCCTGATAAAGTAAAATCGATAGATACAGTTGCAAACCCGGGAATTTCTAGATCTCAAGATGACACGTATCACACCGCTGAGTTCGCCTCTGTAATCTAGGTACATAGTCGACCGCTGAATTTCTAAACACACTTCACTGATCGCTGTAAATGGATCGAACGAAAGTGACACGTGGCATGAGGATTGCATGCCATGTGGCACTTGAGCGTGACACTGCATTAGTGGAGGCCAAGTGTCAAGTTTAAATCATGCATGAAAGATAGTGGTAAGGAAGTGGGATATGGTGACATGTGGCATGCTTAGTGTCAAAGGAAGCATGAGGTGTCCTACACCTAGGGAAGTCTTCTCCACCTAAGACAAATCTGTCGGTGGAATGGAAGAGAATAAAAAGGAAAAAAGGGGAAGAGAATGAGGGAAAAAAGAGAACCAGCTCTCTCTAATTTACTTAAATGCAGGAGTTGCAAAAGCAGCTGGAACGGATCTATACGCTCAAGAGGTAAAGGTTCTCCCACTCGTTAATCTTCATTCTTAGAGCCATGACATGGCTAGAGGTGTGTACTCTCAAGCGAATGGCTAGGTCTAAAGAACAACTTTGATAGAAACTCGTTGTTGGTGGACCTAAGCTCGGGTCCGTGTTTAGGTAGTTTCCAACTACAAATTCTGAATTGATTTTGTCACGACACGTGAATCGATATCGACGATCTTGTCAGCATTGCTTGCTTTTAATACGCATAGATTATGTGATATCATGTTGATATACTCATGCTTGATATATTAACATGATGTTTGAGATGAAGGTGAATATAATCAAGTGTATGTAGTTTTCAGTATGCATGTAACATGAGATATTATGCAGTGACATTATCATTGCATGTGCACGGGTGCATCGCGTAAATCGGGTGTGCATGAATAAAATGGGTACTCGGAGGGTTGTCCAATAAATTATATCAGAGGGTTGTCCAATAAATTATATCGGAGGTTTGTCCAATGAACTCTATCGAAGGGTTGTCCAATAAAAAGGGTTCTCGGAGATGGTCCAATGGTTTGATACTCTGAGGTGGTCCAGTGGATTTAAAAACAAAAAGCTTTTTTTTTGAAAACAATTTTCATATATGACAATTGCATGAGGGAGCTCTGAGGACTCCTGAAACTGGGTGATGACATGCATTCATATAGAGATATGCATATTCTGATATGAATGTGTGTGAATGATTTTGTTGATTATGTCACGCACGTGCACTTAGGTAGGAGTAGCCCTCAGAGGAAGAGTTTCTACCGGGCATAGCTCACCCCATCGTGGAAAAAACATTCAGGCACTGAGGTGCACCAAGAAAAGGCACTCACGCGAGCGCCTACTGAGAAGCAAGGTCAAGCATGGCTTGTTATGTGTTTTGTAAAAGTCTGGGCAGAAAACCCGATTTTTGTTATATACTCGGACTGTTATCCAGCTTTCTATAGATATAGGTGTGAGATAAATTGTACTAAACTCAGTTCATGTTTAATACAATTTGCAAAAGTTTTCTTACCTTGTTATTTCAGTCGAACTTTAAGACTGATTTTCTTACTGGGAAGAAAAGGAATTTGGCCCCAGGCCCTCCGTATATCGTAGCTTCGCAAGTGAGCTTGACGTGGCTTTCGAATCACCTGCAAATCAGACCCTTATAGCCCCAAGTTATGACATTTTTACTTGGAAGGGTCCGAGAGGCGAGCCGTGTGGTCGAGCTCAACTCGAGAACGAAGCCGCGTGGCCGAGCTCTGGGCCGAGCTCTAGGATGAGCCGACCTTTCCGGGCTGAGCTCTTCCGGGATGAGCTGATTCCTTCGTGCCAAGCTCACTCTGGATGAGCCAGTGTGGCCGAGCTCACTTGTGACGAGTTGTGTGGGAGTAGCATTCTGTTTTGGTGCCTATGAGATGTCTAGTCTTTGAGATTGAATTTCGGTTAGGGAAAAGTGAGAATTTGGACTAGCATCCTTGATAGAAATTGTAACCCTAATTTGTGTTTGATGAAGCCGAATCACCCAAATTGGACCTCTACAGCCCAAGTTATGGCCTTTACTCAGAAGGGTCCGAGAGGGTGATTTAGCCATGGACGAGCTCATCTCACTCGAATCGACCCCTCAGGCCGAGCCAAGATGAGCCTCCGCATGAGCCTTTCCGCATGAGCCGACCTTCAGGTCGAGCCGCATGAGCCTTCTGCATGAGCTGCATGAGCTGACCTCTTGTATTGAGCTCTTCTGCATGAGCTGCACGAGCTGACCTCTTGTGCTGAGCTACATGAGCCGACCTCTCAGGCCGAGCCCCTCTCGCATGAGCCGTGAGGCCGAGCCGACCTCCCGGGCGGGCCTTCCGGCCGAGCCTCGCCAGGAACGAAGCCTGCCGTGCCAACTCGCACGACATCATAACTTTCGTCCGGTCCGTCGACACGCTCGTAGACTCACGGAAAGCCCTTTGAGTCTAGAATCCATTCATATGGCTCAATATAATATGAGCTCAGATTGTGTTCCGAAAAAGATGAAAGACAGTAGGCGCCTTCGCTCTCAAGACGTCGCCTGTCGCTCATAATAAGCCACAACTGACGACCATAACTTCCTCGTCCGAATTCCATTTCAGGTGTTCTTAGACTCTATGGAAATCCCCTTGAGTCTAGAATCTGACTACATGCCTGTGGATGGCATTTAGTGCTCAAATATAGCCGAGCCGACCTCTTCTGGACGAGCTGACATCCTTTGGCCGAGCTAACCTCGCCTAGGGAATGAGCTCGGCAATGCCAACTTCGGATGACCATATCTTCCTCGTCCGAACTCCGTTTTGCGCGTTCTTGGACTCTATGGAAAGCTTTCTGAGTCTAGAATTTAACCATATGCCTGAGGATGGCATTTGGTGCTCACATAGGTTTTGAAAAATTGATCATTGCACTAAGTGCACTAATTACTAGAATCTTAAATGAGATGGACTGTTATGTGTCATTGCTTAATAATTGAGTGACACGTGAATATGCGTGAATGAGGCCATTAAATAGCTTGTTGAAGGTCACCTAAAAAAAAAAAGACCCCCGAAATTTGGGGTGACACAAATGCAGATCGAAATGCGCTTATAAATACTCTAAGGTTGAACACTGATACTAACAAGAATAGCTTAGGTATCGTGAAAATTTAGGTACACGACACTTTCACAAATGGGCATGGGTTTAGATCATGCATCCATTGTGCATTCCGATGAATTGCTGCATGATATTATACTATATTATGAATCAGATGCTCGGGTGAATAGTATACATGAAGTATTGAACACTAGGGTGAGAAGTTAACCTTAGGGGTTCGGAAAATAAATAAATAAATAAATAAATAAATTGCTATTGATATATGTAGATGTCAATTCAAGGAAGGGGACACAGGGGTCGCCCAATGGTGCTAACACCACATGCTTTATCAGCAGTCTTCAGAGGCCATGGGTGCTCGTACTACGCTTATCAGACAAAGCAGTGCAAATTGGGGACAGGTGAATCGAATAAACCTCCACGGCTTATGGCACATCATCCCCAGCATTTAGGGAGGAGGGGACTCATGGTGGCGAAATCATTGTTCCGATAGTCGAGAGAGTTTTCGGAGGCTATGGAGATTACTCAACGTTACAAAGATCAAAGAAGCATTTCAATAGAGGGCGAGTCTCGTGCATGCTGGATCGGGTTAAAGCCTCAAGAAATTTTGGGAGGCAATGACGTGGGAGGAGTTTAGAGAGCTCTTCACAAGTGTTTTTCCCAAGATTCGCTGGGACATGCAAAAGCCCGGGAGTTCCTTGAGTTGAAACAGGGGACAATGACAGTACTCGTGTCACGCCCCCATTCCCGATCCGACCTGACTGGCGGATCCGAACCGAGTCCGACAAGACTATATATTGGGACTCATCGACTGCTTCTTCTCGTGAAATGAACTCAGACCGTGGTTATACAAACACTGTAATAACAAAATAATTTTCATATATAAAAAGAACTAATATTCCGAGTGGTGTCCCTCAACATCTATATACATATACTGAGTCCCATTTACTTATACATGTACATTTTTTTTCTAATACAAAACATTAGAGATCGCGGAAGCAGTGCGGTGAGCACCTATCTTTGAGCTGGCCTGCTCTGCTGATGTGGGATGTCCTGTCCTCTATCCTGTCTTGCTTCACCTACAAGGATTGAACACCGTGCTGCTTTTTTACGCTTAGTGGGAACATACATGGACAAATTAATGGTGACCGTCACAAGCTTATACATATGCATTTCATATATCTATACAAGTTCATATAACTTTTTATTATTTATCATCTTTACATTCCTATTGCATGTCACATGTTCTCTGTCTTTGACATAATTCCTATCTATACTTTTACTGTATTCCCGTGTTTCTATCATCTTTTACTTATCTCTATCGCTTCTTAGCACTTATGCATTTTTACTGTGTCTATAGTATGTTCCTCTATTCATTTAGGTATGTCTATCATATATTTCTTATTCTAGTACTTATCATTTGATCTATTATCTTTCTAATGGTACATATTACATATCCTATTCTGTGCATGCCATATTCTTATACATATATTACTTTCATGGTTATATACTATATACCATTTGTTATGTTCTATTTTCATGTACTGATTTCATATACTGTATTCATGTACTGTTTCATGTACTATTTTCATATACTGTTTTCCTGTTATACTTTTCATATTACTTTCTCTTTCATGTACTGTACTTGTTCATATACTTTCGTCATTGACACTTTGCTTCAGACTTATATACTATTATACTATCATCGCATAGCAAAGGCTTCTCATATCGTGTCATATATTCTTTACATTTTATTTGTTTTATGTTTCATGCCTGCATAAACCTTAGAAGTGGATAAAGGAAACCATGAGGGCCCGAAGGCGCTGTATTCACTGTACGAAACAGTGGTCCATGAGAGCCCAAAGGCGTTAGGCCCACTATAATGTCATGGTCCATGAGGGCCCGAAGGCGCTATACTCACTCGTATGAACAAGGTCCACGAGGTCCGGTGCGCCTGTGGTGACCCTTTCTGGCCACCGTGGAGGCAAACGGGATCTATGTCATCGACCCAAACAGGGTCTCGAGACCGTGGAGCATGTATGTCGCAGACTTGTTTTCCCCCTACGTGGCATGCCAATCTATCCTTCAACCCGTGCTCCCAAGCGTATTAATCAATGTGTATTTTATGTTCAAGATATATCTCATATTCTCGAATCATTATTGTCATTCTAAGAATCATATGTGAGATATATATACAATCATTTATTCTAACTTTGCATTTTTCATATTCTATACTCTGTCATATAAATTCATGCTTATATATGTTCCAGATACATATAATTTACATTCATGCAATATATACTATCATTACTTTAATCTATATTCGTTTCATATATCTCAGAATTTCCTATCATTCGTGTACATGTACTCATTCCTGATAACATCATATATCTTGTTAACTTATATCTTCATGTACTTTATTAGATTTATTCGTATCTTATGACATATACCAATACATTTCTATACTTGTACGTTTTACTTGTACTTTATCAGACTATCCTAACTCCCATAGGAGTTGTTTGCTCTATACGGAGTACTTATACACGTACTTGTACTTTTATCTATCTTATACTTGTATCTATCTTATATTATGCATAATATACTATGATTATCATATCTGCTTACTATTTTCCTTATTTCTGGACCTAATATGAGTTCCAATTTTATCATACTATGTATGGCTGTATTCTTGACTCAATGGGCTTTCCATAGAGTCGAGAACACCGGGTGGAGTTCGGTTGAAGGAGTTATGACCTTAAAGTTGGAGGTCATACGTAGTCAAATCCTGGAAGCTGAAGAAGTGACCTGACCTCGGTGACCTCCCGGTCTAACACCTCGGTCTGACACCTAATATCACTCTCAGGCATATTGTGCGTTCTTGACTCAATTGGCTTTCCATGGGGTTCCAAGAACACCCGGAGTGGAGTTGGACGAAGGAGTTATGACCTTAAAGTTGGAGGTAATGCGTGATTAAATCTGAGCTGGACCAGTACGACTGACCTGGTGAGCTCGGTATAACACCTCGAATCTGACACTGTCTTCTCAAGAATATCAGTGTTCTTGACTCAATGGAGCTTTCCATAGGTCTAAGAACACCCAGCAATGAGTTGACAGAAGTTGACCTTGGGGTTGAGGTCATCGTATCAACCAGACAGTGACATTACGAACTGACCTGACACCGTAGCTCGTCTAACACCTCTGTCTGACACCTTCTATCTTCCTTGAACATATGAATGGATTCTTGACTCAATGGGATTTCCATAGAGTCCAAGAACACCTAAATCGGAGTTCGGACGAAGGAGTTATGACCTTCCAAAGTTGGAGGTCATACATAGTCAAATCCTGAAGGGCTGACCTGAACTGGACGAGTTGAGCTGACCTGGTTGAGCTTGTTCTTACACCTTGGTCTGACACTTTCTATCTTCCTCAGGCATATTAATGGATTCTTGACTCAATGGGCTTTCCATAGAGTCCAAGAACACCCGAATCGGAGTTCAGACGGAGAAGTTATGAACTTCCGAAGTTGGAGGTCATACGTAGTCAGAAGCTTAGACAGTGACCTGAAATTTGGACGAGGTGAGCTCTGGGATGGTAGGCTCTGAGGACGATCCCCGAACTCTGGGACGAGGTAGTGCCGGAACAGTCTGGCCGACCTCCTGGGATGAGTCTGGCGACCTCGGTTGCGAGGTCTGAGCCTCTCTTCATGAATCTGAAGCCTCATTGCATGGCGCATGGTCTCTTGACCTCTGCCGACCCTCTGTGCATGAGGTCTGCTGGCCTCTACATGGTCTGTGGAGGCCTCTGGCCCCAGTGCGACCTCTATGGCTGACCTCTCACCCAATTTGGTGTTCAGAGTAAAAAGACCATGGCAACGGTCTGAGGTCGAATTGAAATTGAAAACTGTATCAGTTCAGCGATGTGGCTACAATTTCTCGGCTTTACTTCAAAATCCCTTTATTTTATGACCCAAAACCTGTTCTAAGGTCGAATTTAGTTGACCGAGGCCCGAGCAGACCTTGGGTAGGATCTGGGTGGGCGACCTCGGTAAAAGGACCATGACTTGGTCTACAGAGGTCCAAATCGAGAAATTCAAAAGCCTAACATCATGTTCATTGATATGGCTACAATTTACTAGAAGGACTCACTTCCAAATTCCCTTTATTTCTTACCCAAAAAGAAGTTCTAAGGTTCGGCTAATACGTAGGATCAAAAATAAAAATGTACTTGGTTCCTAATTCATGACCTCTCCCAAGCGTACAACTATAGGAGCCTTAGAACTTTTACTCAGCTACGATACACGAGAATGAGTTTAGAATTTCCCAGACAATGAAATTTTAAAGATGGTTCTAAACCATGTCTAGCTATCTAGACAAAACTAGATTTTCATACTCCCACATAGTTTCCATACAAAACTAAGACACGTATCCATACTCAAATTTAGTAATTTACATACTAAACCATATTTCCATACTTTTCTATGTACGAAGTCATAACCATGCCTGTGATCTTCTCTTTTCTTTTCCTTCTTTCTTCTTTTCTTTTCTCTTCTTATTGTAGCCAGTTTTGCTCTCTCTCTTTTTCTCTGGGACCAAAATAGATATTTCTTTTTGGTTTATCCTTATTTGATCTTATCCCTTTTATTTCACGCCAAGGAGGAAACTTCCTCCTCTTTCCTTAAACCACTTGTCTCTTCCATAATTTTCTTTCTTATTTTATTCTTATATCTTTCTTTTATTACCCTTTGGTCCTCACTTTCAGTTTTATTCTCTATTCAATTTATCAAAATCCTACTTTAACATATGAACTTATTATATTATGACCTTTGGGTCATGAATTGGTAATTTATTAATTTACCCTTAACTGTTGTATTAATTCCAAGTTCTTTTTTATTTTATTTTATCTTTATTTTATTTCGGATAAATACTTTTACTTTTATTGTAAACATAGAACTGCTAGGGGTATATTTCGAGGTGTTACAACTTTCGAGTGCGTGGCTAAGTTCTGAGTTAGCGCGTTTGAGAGTTATCATATGGCTGAGACATGGCGAGGTGGGGAAGTTGAGGGGATGGTTTGGGATTATCCCATCGAGGCAAGATTCGTACGAGGAGGATTTCTCCTGCAAAGACATGGTTCTGTTGCAGGGACAGCTGCATTGCAGGGCAGATGAATGGTGTGGGGCATTGGGATCTGAGGTCTGTGGTGTGCGGAGATTTGGGCCTTCAGCCCAGACTGGGAAAGAGTAGGGATACCTGTTCACAGAGGGTTTCAGAGCAGTGGCGGCACCGGGCCAAGCGGATCGAACTCCGCGGTCAGGCCGGTGACATCGTATCGATTTTATGACTGGACATGAGACGGGGTGCCTGAAGTGAAGTCCGGGGTGGGACTCATTACAATTAACCGATTGGGACACCTCAGTTGGTATCTGTTCCTTCTTGCCTATGTTGGTAGAACGGAATCATCAGATCGGGTCGACCAGACGCGTTGAAATTCGATAGGCCGAGAGGCGAGCATGGAGTCGGTCGACGGGACCACGGTCGGGACCGGGGGGACCCGGGCGTGTTTATAGTTACACACGGAGACGGGCCTGGTCAGTCGGTTATCTGGTATGTTTCTCGTGCCTATGGGCAAGAGTATTGTTTGATTTTGGTGCATCTCATTCTTTTATTGCTGCATCTTGTGTGAATGTTTTGGGCTTAAAGGTTGAATCCTTGGAAAAGCTGCTACATGTGAGTTCTCCCAGGAGTTAGGGTGAGGATTGATCAGATATGTCGAGATTATGATTAGGAATCTGGGTTCTCTCCTGCGGTGAATCTTGAGTTATGGTTATCATGCTCGGACTTTGATGTCATTCTTGGCATGGATTGGTTGGCGGCTGCAGGGTCGTCATTGATTATGTCGTGGGAGATTCTTGCTACTAGCAACGAGGATGTGTCGTATTACATTTCAAGGGGATAAGCATGATGTTTTACCTCCCGGGCCGTGTATGACTCTCTAGATGGCGCAGTTATCGATCTAGAACAGTGACCTTTGCCAGAGATGAGATCAGATCCAGTGGTTGAGTCACCTCACAGTGTGCATGGATTTAAGATGTTTCAGGCTAGTTCAGAGATTACCTCCCGAGAGGATGGGCTTTGTCATTGAGCTACACCCTGATGCATTAAGCCCATTTCTATGACTCCATAGGATGGCGTCGGTTCTTCACGGGGAACTCAAGGTCTGAATGAGGGGATTATTGAATGAGGTTTCATTAGACCCGAGCACTTCCCTTGTAGGCGCTCAGGTTGTTTGCCAAGAAAAGGATAGACCATCCAAACATCACATTGACTGTGGCCAGTTGAACGGGGTGCGATCAAAGTAGGCATCTTTACGATGATGATGATTTGATGATTGAGAGTGCGGTGTACTGGCCGATCATATAGAGTACCATCAGTTAAGGGGTGAGAAGCGAGATATCCACACAAGAGCGGTGTTCAGGTCGCGGTGTAGAGCATTTAGTTTCGTTGATACGCCGGATTGTAACCAGCGGCATTCTGGATCTAATACGCCAGGATCTTCATTTCGCCAGATGGTTGTTGTTTCCCGATGGGCGATATTTTTGATCTACTTTTGAGGCAGAGAGATCATGAGAGATCCTTATGGTCTTCTCGGACCTTGAGGGCCATCGGTTATGCCGTCGATAAGTGTGAATTTTGAACTGCGAGTGTGAGATTCCCGGGACACGTGGTGCGAAGCGGTCTGTATCGCCACGAGAAGGTTGAAACGACCCATGAGTTGGGAAATCGGTCTTGAGATCTGCGGTTTCTTAGGATTGGCTGGATATTACGGGAGGTTATGGGCGAAGAATTCGACCACCACAGGAAAGGCAAAAATAATGTTGGTAAGAAATCTGGAATTTTCTAGATCTCGGATGACGAAAAGGACTCTCTAGTTGAAATCGTCTCGCGAATTTAGCTACCACGTCGAATTTCATTGGATTACGAGGTGGTGAGTTCGCGTTCCGGCGTGGGTTGTCGAATGTGTGTGACAAGGGAGGGGGATTGAAACTTAGCGCGTAAAGTGTGACACTTGGCACGAAAAAGTAATGTTTGCAATTAGCCGTAATATTGGAAAGATCTGTGGCTCAGTGATGACAGACCTTGGGAGTCATGATGTCAGTAGAGTCCATCTGAGCTCAAAGAATCGTGGAGAGGAGGCCACCACTTTAATTGAGAAATAGAGAGAAATTGCCTCTGACCAGATGTGTGGTAGCTCAAAGAATGAGAAAATGACAGAAGAAAATGAGGAGAAATGAAAGGGAAATGAGATGAGAAAAGAGAAAAAGGAAAAAGAAAAGCAAAAAGGAGAGAAAAGAAAGGAAGGAAAAAAAAAGAAAGGAAAGAATCCGTAGAGAGAAAAGGGAGGAAAAGGAGAAAGGAGGAAAGGGAAAAGGAATATTTTAAGGGTTTGAAAGCGATCGGATTCGCGGGTTCGAGATCTCAAAGTTGGTGCCGCGCGATTAGGATCTACGTGTGGACACAAAAAGTTGGAGTTCGAGCAAGTTCAAAGAGGTAGGATATTTTCTACTTTGGTTTTACTTACAAGCACAAGAGCTTTATAATGGTAGGGGGTTATGGGGGCCATGTAAATTAGTTCAAGCTTTGGAATTAAAGGGTATGGTTCATATTAGGTTTCACCACGATCCTTAGGCGCCCAGGGAGTAGAAATTTGAGTTAGAAACCGAAAGTTTCTAGGTGTCATGGTTGTTTGATGTGACAATGAAATTGGAACCAAAATGGTTCATGTTGCGAAGAAATTGTGAGGTACCTGATACAGATGGTAGTAATTTTGAACCTTGTTGTGTATTATGGCTTGCTTGAATAACATGCGGTGTTAAATGTGATGTTGATGCATACTTATTTAATGTATTAACATGATTTGCGGTGATTATATATATAAATTATAATTTTCCATGATTTGTAAATGTTTCATGTAGTGCTCATTCATGCATGTAACATGAGGAAAATGCATTGGCATCATGCACTTCATATGCACGGTCACATCGCTTCCCAAGTCGGGTGTGGAATTACGGGTTAAGGTTTAATTCCGCGATGTGGTGAGATAGATTGTGAAACTCCGGAAAAATCGTGAGAAGTCGAGGTAGAGATTCACGAGGTGTAAAATAGTCAAATGATAATTCCATGTTTTGAAATGAACAAGTTGAGGTGATCCCAGTTGAGTCACGATGTTTGTTACGGTTAAGACATGAATCAAGTGATGTAAGTTCGTGAAAATGTTGAAAAACAATTGTCTCACAGTGTAAGCTTGGAAATCCGTGGCGACAAGTGAGAAAGAATTTGATAAATAATATTGGAGGGTTGTCAGTGGTTGAGTCATAATTACCACGGATGACTTGTTTTAGTCACGCCTTGGCGGTCGAGTGTGAGGGAGTAAGTGAGATTTCGGGTTGTGAGCATGTGAGGTTGCATCTCGTATGATTATGGTATTCATATAATAGTAAATAATTGTATGGAATCACGATTTAGTCGTTTATATCATGTATTATATGCATTTTAGGTGAGGAATTACCCACTTGTGGGAAGACTTTCTATTAGACTGCTCGCCATCTAAATGGGACCCCCTTTGAGTCTGAAGGATATCTACAGGAAGCGGCACTCCAGTGGGTGGCTTACAGGAAGCGAAATAATGACTTTGAGTAAATATTTTGTAAATATAAATCTTTTTGTAAGCAGGCATGAAGCTATGAGAATATAGTTGGCATATTTATTTTGAGTGTTGGTTTGTGGGCCCCGAGAGGCTATTTTGCTCGAATGTCTCGTGATCTGGGGATATGCCAGGTACTATGAGTTGGCCGATTGATCATGGACTAGGGTTTTGGGAAAGTGCCGGTTCATTGGTTCTGCATTTTGTGACTTCATGACTAAATGACCGGAAGGAAGTCGAGTTTGAGTGGAATGACTTGTGTGAAGGCATTCAGAGATTAAACTTGAAGGAGGCTTACTTCCGGCTCTATTACGGTAGTGGAAGGAGGGATAAGAGTACCAGATATCTGTGAATTAACTTCGAGATGGTTAAGGATGTTTTGATGCGATTCGGGAGGGTAGTGGCTTATGGTTCAGCAGTTGAGAAGAATCACGAACAAAATTACCCTATGACATGGATTGGCGACCATTATCATGTGATTTGACCACTGCCTCGTGAAAGTTCGAGGTGTACTTGAATACAAAGTAAATATGTTTTACTGGCCAGGACCTCAATGTAAGAGCACGCGCGAGATGGATGGATTCTTAGAAAGTTTGTGATTTCACTTTGCATTACCATCTGTGCAAGGCAAATGTGATGGCAGATGCACTCAATCGGGGAATCAGGAGCATTGACTAGTATAGTTTCCGGGAGTGGCGGATGCTCGAAGCGTGGGACGAGTTTGGACTCTGATCTGTGAGGCTGGGCGTTATGGGAAGTTTAGTGGCTCATGGCTTTACTGATGAGCAAGGTGATTGAGTCTCAGGGACAGGACACAGAGGTAGTGTCCATCAGGGACCGAGTACGGTCAGGTATGGGTGATGAGTTGGGCTATCCCACCTTTGATGGTAGTCTTCGGTACAAAGAGGCGGGTTGTGGTTCCCGGTCGTTGAGTTGAGAGAGGAGATCCTTGGAGTTCCATTGCTCACAGTTGTGATGCATCCAGGTGGCACGAAGATGTATGGGATCTTAGTCCTTGATATTATTGGGCGGGATGAAGAGATACGTTGGGGATTTTGTTCGACGGTGTCTCACGTATGCAAACAAGTAAGGCCGAGCACCGGAGGCTCTTGCGAGAATTTCCTCAGTCATTGGAAGTAAGCCGGGTGAGTGGGAGCATGTCACACGGTGGACTGTGACTCACTTACCATGAACATCGCGTAGACATGATGCGGTGTGGGTCATAGTGGAATGGCTCACTAAGAGTCGGCACATTTCCTAAGCGATTAATGGATGACCTTTGCTGGAGGTCTGCCGGGCTGTATACAAGAGATTGTTAGGTTACATGGAGTGTCGGTATCCATCGTATCGGACAGAGATCCTAGGTTCACGGCACATTTTTGGAAGAGTTTCAGAAGGCCATGGGGACATGATTGATGATGAGCACCGCTTTTCATCCGCAGACGGATAATTAGTCGGAGGGTTATCTGAGGTTTAGAAGACATCACTGCTTGACATGCATCCTAGATTTCGAGGTAATTGGGAAGAGCATTTGCCCTTGGTGGGTGCCTGACAGCAGTTTTGGTAAACATCTGAATCTTTACCTATGAGGCCTTATATGGGAGGCCATGTCCATCTCCGATTTGTTGGACGGAGGTGGGAGAGAGCTCCACCACGGGTCCTGACTTGATTCGAGACACCACCGAAAAAGTGGGTCTAATAGGGAAACGCCTTCTAACGGCTCAGAGCCGACAGAAGAGTTATGCCGATAAGCGACGACGACCTTTAGAGTTTGAGGCGGGTGATCATGTCTTCTTAAAGGTGATGCCTAAAAGAGGAGTGGTCAGATTCGGCAAGCAAGGGAAGCTATCGTAGGAGTTTATTGGAGCCCACCCGAGGTACTCGAGAGGGTGGGAACCTGCATATCGATTAGCATTACAGCCTGCAGAGTTTATCAGTGTTCGCGGGGTATTCCATGTCTCTATGCTCGGAAGTACACTCCCGGATCCGGCTCATGTATTGGGTAGGGCAAACTTGTTAATGTGCGAGATGGGACCTTCGAGGAGGGACTGTGCGTATTATGGATAGCGAGAAGCGGGGTGCTGCGGCCTTAAGCTGTGAGGCCTAGTAAAGGAATGTTGGCTAAACCATAGAGGAGTGGAGGAGGCAACATGGGAACATGAGGACACGATGCGTACCAGATATCCTTTCCACTTTCAGGACGAAGGTACGTGGATTAGTCATTGAATAGGTAAATGATTGTTACATATGCATATGATTGTATGTATACGTGTGTGTGAATTTCGGGACGAAATTCTTTTTAAGGGGATAAGACCCAGGATAAAGTAAAGCTTGATGGATACGAGGTTGCAAACGCAGAATTTCTCTAGATCTCGGATGACGACACAGATCACACCGTTGAGTTCGTCTCGTGAAATCTAGGTACATAGTCAAATTTCGTTGAATTAAAGCGGTCGGAATTTCACGTGTTCGAGTAATGAATGAGCGAAAGTGACACGTGGCATGAGGATTGCATGCCATGTGGCACTGGCGAGACACTTGGCACGTGGTAGGCCAAGTGTCAAGTTTAAATCATGCATGAAAGATAGTGGTAAGGAAGTGGGATATGGTGACACATGGCATGCTTAGTGTCAATGTAACACCCCAAAATATACCCTAGCAGTTTTCGACATGTTTAGGGTATTTTGTAAGCATAATTTGAATGTTCCATGAGTTAAATGCGAAACATGGAAGCAGAGAGACGGGAGAGTTACAAAACTTAAGGACAAAATTGTAATTTATCCCGAAAAAGAGAACTAAAGACATGGATTAAGATTTGAGGCCAAAATGAAATAAAGGAAACTTGAAATACAAATGGTTAAGATTTGGAGGGACCTTTTTGCAAAATAATGACTTAACTTAAAATGGGTTTTTGGAGGGCAAACATGGCCTTAGCAAACATGGATTAAAAGACCAAAATTGGTCTCCAATTTGGGAGAAGGTGACGTATGGGAGAAGAGGAGAAAGAGAAGGAAGAGGAAGAAGAAGAAGAGAAGAAGAGAGGAAAGGAGATCAAGCAAAGGTATGGAACTACTAACCTTGAGTATGGAACTTTGGATTTGTGTATGGATCTTTGGTTTGTATGGTTATTATCTTGTCAGAAACCTAGGTTGTTAGGATGAATCCTAACCAAAGATATTGAAATTAGGGTTGTTAAAACTCTAAATGGCCTGAATAGTTGTAGAATCCTCTCTCTTAAGTTGGATTCATGGTTAATTGTAAGTAAATGAGTTAGGGTTTAGAGTAAACCTAATTAATATTCATGTTTTGTTGAGGATGGAGTGCGTAACCCATATTATAAGGGTTTTGGAAGAAATTCATGAAGATTTTGAAGAAGATATCTAATTGAAAGATGAATTGTGTAGAAAAGAGTTCTGAGTGAATTTGAAATGGTTTTGAGGTGTATATGAATTATAGAGTTGATTGAGGTTGAAACATATGGAAAAATGAGAGAAAACACACACATTTTAGGGCATTTCGGTGACTTGTGCCGGTACACTTTGAAAGTGTGCAGATGCACTTTCGTTCTGGTCATTTTGGCCCCGAGGTGTGCGATACACTTTAGGGGTGTCTGGTACACTGCGCTCTGTTCAGTTTCGACCAGTTTTAGTATTTTGGCCATAACTTTCATTTCTTATCAGGTTGGAGTGCTTCAAGTGGCTGTAAAATAGACTTCAAGGAGGGCAAAACTGAAATAGGAATTTCCAAATTCTTATCCTAAGTGGCCTAAAAAATTCACTCCAAAGTGGGGGCCATGTACGAAGCTAAATTACGGTTTCATTTGAACATAGAGTAGTCAGGTTGTTTCGGACGTAGCGAGTTTGGTCTCCGAATTGGAGTAGTCCAATTGGAATAGAACCATAGCACCTTAGATTTAAAATAATACAATGAAGCCTAGAGTCAAACATGAAGTTAGGATCCCGGAAAAATTAATACATTGTTTAAAGTGTAATGTCAGGAGTAAGCAGGCTAGTTTGTAAAATGCATAACTTTAGTTTTGGATGATCGATTGGATTGATTACACTTCCCTAGTAAAACTAAATACATAGAGGAATAAGAATATATGAATGAGGTGTGATTTCACATACATCATACTTCACAAGAATATGAAATTACCTTCTTAATAGGCATGAAACAAGGAAAATGTAGAAAATGAAAAATGTAAAGATGTGTTCATGAAACATGAAAATGATTATGGAAAATGAAAAAAAAGACGAATTGAAACATGAATGTGAACATGAAAGGCAATATGTCATGAACACATAATGTGGTTAAGTTATATATGATTATTATCACATATAACCAGAAAATGATAACAAATGATAGGAATATACGTAAATTAGTATGTGAATGAGTATACTTGAATGAGTATATGAAATGAGCACATGATTGAATATGTGAATGAGTATATGAATGAGTATACGTGAATGAGTATACGTAAATTAGTATGTGAATGAGTATACATGAATGAGTATACGTAAATTAGTATGTGAATGAGTATACGTGAATGAATTTATGAATGAGTATACTTGAATGAGCACATGATTGAATATGTGAATGAGTATATGAATGAGTATACGTGAATGAGTATACGTAAATTAGTATGTGAATGAGTATACGTGAATGAATATACGTAAATGAATTTATGAATGAGTATACTTGAATGAGTATATGAAATGAGCACATGATTGAATATGTGAATGAGTATATGAAATAAGTACATAGATTGAGTATATCTTTGAAAAGATAATACGAAAGTGAAATTGGAACTGAAATGTGATAGTTGAAAAACCGAATAAATGTGAATTGAGATTTGATATATATGAATGAATCGCTGACGGGATGTACCAATCGGCATCGAATCACGAAGAAGGCACCCGAAATTTTTCCAATGTCAGCAGGCGGGATGAACCCGATCGGCATCGGAGTCATGTTGGCGATATGACATTGAAGAAATGTCCCACTTGGCGGGATTCACAACTGGATCTGTCATGATGGCATATGACGACGAATTGTTTGCGATGTCGGGATGCTCGCGAAATCACGTCATGATGGGAGGCAGAAGGGTTTACCGCGTGTCGGGGTCACCAAAGCGGCATCCGTCATGATGGGAGAGCAGAAAAATTGATACTGCGACCGGGATGCATAATAGGCATCGTCATGATGGGAGAAGCGAAAATTGATACCGCGTGTCGGGATGCACCAACGGCATCCGTCATGATGGGAGAAGCAGAATAATTGATGCGATGTGGGATGCACCAAGCGGCATCCGTCGCGATGGGAGAAGCGAATAAGTGATACCGATGTCGGGATGCGCAGGCATCCCTTGGCCGGTCAAATCGAGATTCGGTCGCGACACTTTTGAAAATGAAAATTTAATATAACGAAACAAAATGTTTTAAACGGGCATCCCGGATCATGAAACGTAATTCTTTTAAGGAGTTGATTAAGTAAGCCGGTCGTGATAGTGATAAAGAGTCAATATGTATTGGTATTAGTCTGATTGACCCTGTATGAAATGGATATGACTTTGATATGTTCCGATTTGCCACTGTAGATGTATAAGTTGTTTTGAATATGATGATCGACCATTGCATACATGCTAGGAATATGAATTGAAACTGTAAAAGACATGACACATGGATGCATGATACAGCGAGTAGAAAATGATATGGAATCTAAAAGGATAAAATCATGTATAATATGATATAGGTTAGAAGTCACATAACAATAGGCCGTCAATTGCATAGGAAAAGTAAATGTAAAAGATAGTGGCGATTATTGTTATTAGTCGTTATTGTCTATATGTTCCCGCTGCGTAAAGCAGCGCGGGTGTTCAATCCGTGTAGGTGCGAAAGAGGAGATAAAGAGGACGAGGACATTCCCACCGATTAATACGGGCCATCTGAGACGAGGTGCTCCGCGTGCTATTCCACGATCTACGATGTTATATTAGATATGTATATGTATGTGTATTTACGCCGGCAGAATGGGACTTAGTATATATGAATTTTAATATATAAATAGGTGAGTGGTTCAACATAAATAAATGATTGGTTATTAAATTGATTTATCATACCACGGATATAAGTTCGGCTACGAAAAAAAGAAAAAAAATAAAGGAGTCTCGGTATGGTTTGCACCACGAAGCGGTTGGGATCACTTGATGGGGATGGGGCGGTATAAGGAACCATGAAGCATGGAGTGTCCCTGCACCTGGGAGAGTCTTCTCCACCTAAGACAAATCTGTTGGTGGAATGGAAGAGAATAAAAGAAGGGGAAGAGAATGAGGGAAGAGACCGAGTTCTGGAGTTCTGGCTTGTGAGAGGAGACGGCGAGTGAGACGGATCTCGCTTCCAAAAGGTAGGGGTTCTCTGCACTGGGTTTGTCTTCATTTGAATTGTGACATTAGCTATGAGGTGTCGCAGTGATGAGCTGGTTAACGGTTGATAAGCTGTTTGGGTAGAGGACGGTTTAAGGTGTGTTTGTGGATTTCGAAGCTGGTTCAAAGCCGATTTTGCTAGCGTCGTGAATCGATGTGATGATGTTGACGTGGTGTTGCTGGTTTGAATAACATGCAAATTGTGGATATTGATGTTGATATCTCATGCTTGATGTATTAACATGATGCTTGAAGATGAAGCATGGATATAGCTGTGCATGGTTTTGTGTATGTAACATGAGATATTATGCGGTGACATTATCATTGCATGCCACGGGTGCATATCAGCGTCGTCGGTGAGTGCGTGAATGATAGATTGCTCGGAGGGTTGTCAGGCGATTATATCGGAGGGTTGTCCAATTATATCGGAGGTTTGTCGATGAACTTCTGTCGGGTTGTCAGTAAAAGGTTGGTTTCTCGAATGGTCCAATGGTTTGATACTCGGAGGTGGTCCAGTGGATTTAAAACAAAAAGCTTTTGTTTTGGCTGGTTTCATATATGACAATTGCATGTGTGAGGGAGTCGGTGAGGACTCAGGAAAAACGGGGCATGACATAGACATTCATATAGAGATATGCATATTTTATATGAATGTGTGAATGATTTTGTGGATTATGTCATTGCATGTGCACTTAGGTGGGGAGTAGCCCTTGTAGGAAGAGTTTCTCTGGGCATAGCTGCTGATCGTGGAAAAAAACATTTCGGTGCGGGTGCACAGAGAAGGCCAAGCATGAGGCCTTAGTTGAGAAGAAGGTCGAAGCATGGCTTGAGTATGTGTTTTGTAAAGTCTGGGCAGAGAAGAACCCAATTTTGTTATATCTTTGAATTTGTTATCAATTTACGTAGATATAGTGTGAATCAGAAATTTTAATTAAACTACAGTTCCCACATGTTTAATACAAGTTGTTGAGTTTTCTCTTACCTTTGTTATTTCTAGTCGGACTTTAAGACTGATTTTTTCGTTGGAAGCAAAGGAATTTGTACTATGTCTCTCCGTTATATTGTAGCCTCGTCGGTGAGCTTGATGTGGGCTTTCGAATCACCCAAATCAAACCTCTCTGTTAAGTTATGACATTTTTACTTGGAAGAGATGCGAGAGGAGGCGGTGTGGTCGAGCTCAAGCGAGAGAATGAGATGTGTGGCAGGCTCTTTTAATGAGTAGTACCAAAACTCATCTATCTTTTTCAGTTCATTTCATGCTATTTTGTGCATTTAATATCCATATTCATGTAAAACTCATAAAATTCACTCTAAACTTGGTTTGTAGGATTATTGATGAAAAGCAAGTGATTTAGCAGAAATAGAGCAATATACTTCCAAAAGAAGAGTCAGCGAGAGTCTCATATGGCACCCTTTGGAAAGATGAATTTTCTGTACCATCTGGAACATAAAATGGTTCAAATTTCCTCCTATTTGCATTCTACATTCAAAGAGCTTTCCAACGGTACTCACACGCCCAAAAATCCGAGCCATGAAGAAGTTGCCTGGCCCCACACGAGCAGGTGAGAAGAAAAACCGATTCTTTGTCGGAAAATTAGTCGGCGAATCGTCCTTGACGAAAATTGGTGTCGTGGCCGGATGTTGAATCGCGACACCATTGTGTCGCGGCAATTTGGTGTCGTGACAGTTGTTGGTGTGTGACACCATTTGGTGTGAGACGGAAAGTGATAATAAATGTTGATGATTGTTGGTGTCGACACCATTTCAATGCGTGAAGAGTGAGTGTCGCGCCTGAGAAAGGCAATGTCGCTGACGAAGCTGGTGTCACGACGAGAAGCAGCTGCTGACAACGAAAAGTAGAAATTGAGTTTTGACCTAATTTCAAGCCCATTTCACCCTAGGACCATATATATACTCGTTTTTAGGTAAAGGCGGCGGGGAGGATTGGAAAGGCCTCTCTCTTCAGGGTTTCTCTCTCTAGACTGCCCATTTTCGGTTTTAAGCAGATTTTGATTTGTTTTAGATCTTAGAGTAATTTTTATGATTTTATTTCTATTGAAGATTTTGGTCTTGTACGCCAATTGATTTCACTAAGGTTCGAGACAAAAGATTGAAGCTAAAAATGCGGTTTTCTTCTCTCTCGTAGGTTTCTCTCTCTAAAGCGCCCATTTTCTTAGTTTTTCTTGATTTTTATTTTTAATAGATCTTAGAGTAGTTTTAAGAGCGATTTTTATTTTTATTGAAGAGATTTGATGCATGCTGGATCTTAATTTATTCTATTGGCGAAGATTTAGCTCAAATGCAGGTTTCTCTTCTTTCTTGATTTCTTTCTTCATTTTCTTACTTTTGTTTGATTAGTGATGATTGGAATCCGAGTAATGGAACAGTAAACACCCTCACAGGGTTGGGGTTTAATTGTTGAACATTTAGATTTGCAGTTTTTCGGTTATTTTGTAGGTTTGAATGCGAATTTATATAATTAGTGCTTGTTCATATAATGGGTGTTCGAATATTAGTAGCTTATACCCAAAAAAGAAATTTGTATCTTTGCTCTGATTTCAGGAGGCCCTACGGTGACACGAGAGATGGAGATTCACGAGTAAGAGAGCGGTAACTTAGGGGTATGTTAGACTAATATCTTGGAACTAATGAACTCACGAAAAATTACTTGATAGATCACTAATTTACTCATGGTGTGAGGATTAATTAGATGATGTATCAATTTAGTTGATCGGAGAATTTCTCCTTAATTTCACGATGAAAGGATCTTGATCCGTGTTAGCAAAGATCTAATCAAGGAGATAGAAAATTTTATTAGATTTGAAGGACGAATGCAATTACATTGGAGAAGGCTTGCATTATCACGTCTGTAGAGCGGGAATTCTTGATCCCTAAGAAAATAGTTGTGAAGTATTGAAAAAGAAAAACAATCAAATCTTGAAATTTGAAATTTTACAAGTAGCTATTTAGACCCATTGTCACGAAAGGAATATGGATCTCTAACTAGTGAAATGTATGGTGTATATGGAAATCAAGCTATACTACATTGCTCTTGGACAAATCTAGCATTCAACTTACACAATTGTTAAGCTTTCTGGCTTTGATATCAAATAATTATCCCGTCCCTAGTGACTCTTCATACCTTTTAGAATTAAGTAGTTGTTTTATTTGAATTTTAGGATTAGTTTTAAATCAGTTTTGTTTCAATTAAATTGATTTTGATAGACATCCTACTTGGTATTTAAATAAGTGAAACCCTTGTAATGAGGTGATCAAATTCCAGGTAGAGAACCTCGATCCTCATTAGATGCGATGTCCGGGACTCTTAGAGTCACTTTATTACTTATTGTATGACCCGTGCACTTGGAAAGGGGTTAAGTGTTGGTAATACTTTTCATTTAGTTTTGTTATACTTACTTTTGTTTCCGTCAGTTTTTGATGTTACACATTCCTCCCTTGACCATAGTTTCACATATACAACATTAATTGGTCTCCTTACAAGATTTAGGCGCCGTTAAGTGATTAGACAATAGATCCTTTAGTATGCTTGTCGTAAATTTGTGTATATATATCTGTAAGATTAAATCAGTGTTTGAGCTCTTAGGATGGTGACCTCTTACAGTGAGCTCTCACAGGGATGAGCTGACTTTCTGAGCGAAGCTCATGGGATGTTTGTGTGTAGAGCTCACTTATGTGTTGTGTGTGGGAGTAGTTCACGTTTTGGTGCCTGGACGTGGTGTTTTTTGAAGCTGAATTTCGGTTAGGGAAAAGGTGAGAATTTGGGTAGCATCCTTGATAAAATTATAACCATCATGCCAAGCTTGATGTGGCTTTAGATCACCCCAGTGGACCTCTGAGTAAGTTATGGCCTTTGCGCAAGAGTGCGAGAGGATGGTGTGACGGGCTCAATCTGGCGACTGACCCTTGTCTTTGTTGCATGAGCGCTCTTGCATGGTACATGAGCTCTGCGTAATGTCTTGGCTGACCCCCTTGATACAGTGCATGGGCGACCTCTTGTCTTGAGGCATGAGCTCTTCTGCATGGTACATGGTGACCTCTTGTCTTTGGTTGTATGGCACGCCGCGACCTCTTGTCTTTGAGCTCTTGCAGTGTGTGGTGACCGACCTCCTTGGTGGAGCTCTCTTGAGCTCAGTGAGGGAATGAATTTCGGTTGTACGACTTGAACAGTCGCCAACAATTCGAAGTTCGTTTCCTCGTTCATAAGACTCTCACGGAAAGCCCTTTGAGTCTAGAATCCATCTATATATGGCTCAATATAATGCGAGCTCAGTTGTATTCAAAAAGACCAGAAAGTGGTGGTGTCACATCGAGTTCTGTCGATTCTTTGCTTTCGTATGAAGCTTGACTTGGATGACCATAACTTCCTCGTCCAGAAGTCGTTTCAGGTGTTCTTAGACTCTATGGAAATCCTTGAGTCTAGAATCGACCACATACTTTGTGGATGGCATTTAGTGCTCAAATATATGTAGGCCTCTTTTGGACCAGTGACATCCTTTGTGGTCGGCGACCTCACTTTGGGGAATGAGCTCGGCAATGCCAACTTCGGATGACCATAACTTCCTCGTCCGAAGTCCGTTTTGCTTGTTCTTGGACTCTATGGAAATATCTCTGAGTCTAGAATTTAATCATATGCCTGAGGATGGCATTTGGTGCTCACATAGTTTTTGAAAAATTGATCATTGCACTAAGTGCACTAATTACTAGAATCTTAAATGAGATGGTATTATGTGTCATTTCTTAATAATTGAGTGATACGTGAGATATTCGTGAATGAGGCCATTAAATAGCTTATTTGAAGGTCACACAAAAAAAAAAGACCCCGGAATTTGGGGTGTCACCGGATGGGTTATCGTGAGACACCCAGGTTTGAGGCGTCAGACGAGTATCGAGAGCGTAGAGTATCGATACCTAGGGCTTGGAGGACTTGGGCTAAGGCTAGAGTCATTTAGGTATAAGAACATCACAGCTTGGTATAGCTCAATGTTGGATACTAGAGTATAGCTTAGCATCAGTAAGTTAGGTATACGGTTTACCTAGGACTTGATGGGAAATGGGTTAGATCATGCATCCTTGTGCATTTTGGTGAATAAAATGTGATGTGTGATTGGATTGTATATTTGTATATGTGATTGGTGTGTATAACATGGGGTGATGCGTCTTTGTGTTGTATAGATTGTGTGATTTGTATGCTTGGTGACTAGCATAGGAGAAAGCGTTGAACAGGGTTGAAAAATGCAACCTTAGGTGTTCGAGAAATTTTTGGCAAAATGGTCAATTAAAAAAAAAATAAATAAATAATCAATATATATATATATATATATATATATATATATATATATATATATATATATATATATATATATATATATATATATATATGCAGACGATAATTCAGTTTTGAACATAAGCAGTTGTGTTGTGAAGCACTGCGGAAATTTTTCGATTTTGCACAAGAAAAGGTTAAAATTTAACTCATAAAAATTTTGAGTTGTATGAAGTGCAGTGGTCTAGGCTATTGCATCTATGGGCGTTGGGGAGCTCTTGGAGTGTGTTGAGGAAAAATTTTACCTGGAGTTTTACGGTCGTAAAACGGGAAAAATAAATAAATAAATAAATAAATTTATTTGGTTCTATTGGAAAATGAAAAAAAAAAAAAATATATATATATATATATATATATATATATATATATATATATATATATATATATATATTGGTGGTTTTCCAGTAGCTGGAATGAAGAAAAAAAAAAAAAGCGAGTTGCGGGTTGCAAGGTAGACTCTTGCTTGATTTTCTAAGTTTGAGTCTGCTTGTTGTATGTTGTGACATGCAAGCTGGGAGCGTATGAGGGTGCGCGAGGGACGTCACGGCGGGGTATGATCACGACCATGCATCGACCTGCGGTGTGGTAGGGCCGCGTCACGGCCCGGTAGTAGCGGCGACACGCGGTCTGCTTGATCTGCGCGGTTAGGAGCTAGGTCGTGATCTGACAATTGTATCGTGGGCGAGAGGTGACGCCAGCGATCACGGTCTGCGGCCCGAAGGTGCGCAATCGGCGCCCGGCGCCGCAGCGCCACTGCGACCACGGGCGCCCGGCGCCTGCGACATCTTGTAGTGACACGGCATTAGTGTTGGGTGTGTCGCGTCTGGTACGCAACGCCACGGTAGATCGGGCTTAGGCACGCGATCGGCCACAAGCCACGTCTGTGCGGTGCGAGGCCTGGCGAACCGGCTGGGAGTAGTCGCATAGCTTTGTCTTGTGGTTGTGCACCTAGTGCACCCTGACCAAATTTTGACTCGAATTACGCATTACGAGATCTTTGTTTTGAACCTTTATTGTGAGCCTTTGTTCACGAGGTTTTCAAAAAATAAAATAAAATAAAATAAAATTTTTGTTGTTAAAAATGATTTAATGTGGAATTATTGTCTTGCATTACCTAGGAATGCATGGACCTAATGTATGAAATATTTTTCTATGTATGAATAGTGTCTCGAGTGATTAAGCCTTAGAGATCTTTCATTGTTAAATTTAACTTGCCCATTTGACATGTGTAGATGGCTAGTCGAAGCGAGGCGTAAATTGGCCCACGAGGTACTAGTCGGGCACCAGGCGTTTAACCCGGCCACTGCACGGTCGACGGGTTTTGCTAAGGTTGCGGTGTGCGGTGCTTTCTTTATTGCACGAGGCTTGTCACGTGAGGTAAGCCGAGGAGAGTCAAGTAACCTCAGGAGGTTCGGGGCACATCATCCTCAGAGCATTCACGGGGGGAGGAGATCCGATGGTGGTAGACCATTGGTTCGTACGGGTTGAAGGTATTGGAAATTTATGGAATTGCCACGTCTGACAGGGATCAGGGCCATTGCATTGGCTAGAGGTGAGGCCTACAAGTATGGTGGGCCCCGGGCAAGACCTCTAGAGATCTAGAGGCAATGACTTGAAATTTGAATTATGATCTTTCATGGTAGTATTTCCCAAACCCTTCTTAGACATCTGAGTACTAGGAGTTCCTAGGGTGAGGCGGGAACGATGGCGTGATGGAGTATGTGACGATTCAGAGTTGGCATGTTTAGTGATGACTATGTGGCCACGGACGTAGCGAGGTGGGAGATTCGAGAGATGGTTAAAGTTACATTCGAGGGCGGGATATGGGACTTCGCCTACGGGACATGGACTCGCGTGGTTGGGACGTACGACCATAGAGAGAGATAGAGGGGTTCTGCGGGGTATCAGGGTTGCGGATCTTTGGTGAAGGGAGGATCGACCTTCTTCTTGTTCGGGAAGGCGGAAGACTGCTTCACACTAGGTCGGGTATAGGGCTCACGGTCGGGACTTCTAGTCGGGCGGAGGCCCAGTAGATGTTATTTTTATCGTGCTTGGGCATATGAGATGAGATTTACCACTAGGAGGCGAAGTCTTGATGCTGCTTGGTGAGCCTCTGAGGCTTGTGGATATGCAGTGCGTTCTACTCTTGCACTTGTTGAATAGAGTAGCGTTTGAATGGATGCATCATATTCATTCATTAATGCATCTTGTGTGACATTGGACTTAGAGGTTGAGGCCTTTAGAGAAGCCATGTGTGCATGTTCTTCCCTAGGATGTAGGGGAGAGTTGAGATAGGTTAAGTTGTAGGTTAGAGATCTCAGGATTCGCTCATGGTGGGACCCCCCCGAGGGGGGCATCGCATCCCGAGTCGAGGTGTGGATTGCGGTGACATCAGCGTCCCAGTCGAGTGTGGGGTGCCGCGGTATGGTCATTCGACACTCTTGGTGTGTAGCGCCTTGACCAGAGGCACAGCTGGTAGTCGGCAAGTCAGGGATGCCACTAAAATCACTCAATCATATCTTTGCGGACGATTACGAAATTAGGCAAGCCTTAAGCATTTACATTTAACAAAATCCATTTTACAATCATAGGCATGTGTTGCCTCAAAATGATTTACAAAATGATCACTGATATTCAAATTGTTTTATACAAAATATCCATATCAAAAAAGAACACATGAGATGAGTATGTCGGAGCATACTCTGAGATTTCTTTGCGCTATGACTCGCTCCTCGATCTTGGGTCAGTATCGATCACTATCATCATAAATTTTTGCGCATTGTAGGCTCAATACGCTAAGCATTTTCATGCTTAGTGGTTCTATACAAATCCATTCCTCGGTTCGACTTAAAACAATTCATAAATTTAATAATTAGGAACTTCGATCATTTGGATGATCGATATAAATATGATACATATACTTTGTTATATATATACAATAAATTATAGTTCATTGATCATCTCATAAATACATTTTTCATAATCAATATTTACAATCTCAAATCCAATTCAAATATGCTCACAAATTCAATTCATTCCGACATTCCATTCAGTCACGAAAATCAATTAGTTGCGAAAATAAATTGATTATACCCAATCGATTAGGTTCTGTCAATCACTTGATTATGCCCGATCAATTGATTATGCCAATCAATTCGGATTTACGCCAGTCACTTGATTTATGCCCGATCAATTCGATTTATGCCCTTAACGAATTTAACTTTATGTCTTCGATATACGAGGATATAGATCTTGACGCAGTCCGTGAAACTGCGGCCGGTATCACGTAGTTTTATAACGATGCGGTCCGTTGGAACAACGGTTATAAACAGTAAATAGTGAACACTCACCGATCACGGTCATTTGTTTGCGGTCGGGTGACACATCAATAGTTCGCGTGCTGCTTTATTTGACCTGTTGGTATGCGATCTATCCTTGATGCGAAATAAGCGGTTAACATTCTGTGGGCGTTCAAATCCTTATAGCAAAATATAGTATAATATTTACGCTTGTATAAACGATTTATTTTCAATAATCATACGAATTTTTATATACAAACATTTCACAATCACTTTTCTCAAATCAATTAAATCCATTCAATATGCTTTTTTGAACCAAACATGCAAAAAACTTGAAAGGAGGAATAGGAGTCGGTAGAACAAACATTTCAAACTTGAAATGAGAATGATTTAGAAGAACAAACCCAATCTTTTGCACTGATTCCAACCTTGGAATCTCAATCAGTTTGTCTTTTCCTCCTCTTGAGTCCACTGACCCCAAACCATTAAGAATAATATTATTCATGCGTACTAGTAGTTTTATTTAGGATTGATTTTCGGAGGTTGTGCAGGTTCAATTTAAACAAGATATATATAGATGGATTCCTGACTCAATGGGCTTTCTATAGAGTCAAGAACACCAGTCGGAGTTGGATGAAGGAGTTATGACCTTAAAGTTGGAAGTCATCTGCAGTCAAATCCTGAGCGACGAGCAGACCCATTGGACGAGCTCATCTACCTCAGTCAAACATCTTCTATACTCTCGGGAATATTAATGTATTCTTGACTCAATGGGCTTCCATAGAGTCAAGAAAACCCAAATCGGAGTTCAAGCGAAGAAGATATGACCTTAGAGTTTGAGGTCATGCGCGGCCCGATCTTGGCTTGGTGGCCCTTTGTTGGGCGTCACTATTCACTTGTGACCCCTCTTGGGCGACCTTGTCCGCTGTTCCTTGTGACCTTGTTTGGCCGACCCCTCGTCCCTTTGTTAGACGACCACTTGTTCATTGTGATCCCTTGTTTGTGACCCTCGTCCGCTGTTGGAGCGACCAGCATTCGTGGCAGCCCCCTTGTTTGGCGACCCCTCGTCGGCTGTTGGGCGACCCTTTGTTCGTGATGACCCCATTGTTTGGCGACCTGATCCTTTGTTGGAGCGACCCTTTTGTTCATTGTGACCCCTATTGGGCTGACCTCGTCCCTTTGTTCGCCCGGCGACCCCCTTGTTTGCGACCCCTCTCGTCCACTTTGTTTAATGAACCTTTGTTCATAACGACCCACTTGTTTGGCGACCCACATGGGTGAGTCGCCACGTTTAATTTGTTAGAATAAAAAAGACCATAACTTGGTCTACGGGGTCAATTGAGAAGTTCAAAGCCTAACATCAAGTTCATTGATGTGGCTACAATTTCCACGAAGAAGTTCCTTAAATTCTCTCTTTACTTCGACACAAAACTCGTTTCTAAGATCCGGTAGGCTAGCACTACCCTGATAATAGCTGACATGGATTTAAAATGCAACCAAACTTTCCCTAGGCGGATAACTGCAATGATAGGGTAGAAGAAAGACGAGTAGGAAGACCTCTCATGAGTTTGTGTGAAAGTGCGGTTAGGTCTCTACTTGTAGCTCTTGTCTTAGGAAGGACTTACTTTGTGCTTAGCTGGGAGACCTATGGTCGATCGTCGGAGAAAATCTAGAGAGAAGGTGGAGCCTCTCTCTCTAACTCCATACTCATTTTTGCTTTTCTTATGGATCACTCTTAATCGTATTTTTAAAGGAGAAGCTTCTCCCTCTTTCCTACATGCCACATGTCATTTCCTTGATTTTTCCTTTTATATTTATTTCTCTCCTAATATCACTTAGGTATATAAACTTATTTACAATTGACCCTTAGGTCCCCATTTTACAATTTCTATATATTTTCTCTTTTTTCACTTGGTTTCATTTAAGGATTAATGATCATCTAATCAATAAAAAAAATCTCGAGAAAAATACCCAGTTATTCAATGATGCGGAATATATAATAATTTTATTATAAAATTTTTAGGGTATTTTTAGGGAGTGTTACAATCTCCCCACTTAATGGAATTTCGTCTGAGTACCTTGAATCAAACGATTGCGGATCTTTGCTGTCGTTCCTCACTTTCCCAGTGGCTTCTTGAGTCTTATGGTTTCTCCCGCGGCACCTTGGTAGCAGGAGATATTTTATTTGTGTTCCTTCACTTCACGAGCCAAAATCTTTCTGGCTCTTCTTCATACGTCGAATGCGAAACATTTCGATTGTCTCGAAGAGACTACATGTAGTAGTTACGATGGGGTACCTCCGTAGCATGGACACGTGAAACACATCATGGATCTTTTCCAAGTAGGAGGTAATGCCATCGTATGCCACTTGGTCCCAACACTTTCTCAATCACTTCATAGGGGCGATAAATCTAGGAGAAACCGGCTTGCCCTTTTCCCGAATCTCATCACCTTTGACGTCACTTTCAAAAACACCTTTTCGCCGTCGTATCGAATATCTTTTCTTTCATGTCGGCGCATGATTTTGCTCTGCTCGGTGGCCACCTTCAATCTCTCTCTAATCATTTCACTTTTCTTGATCTAGCATGTCAAGTCGGGGCCCAATCCACTTTCTTTTCCTCAATTCCGTCCAACCTGATGATGTTCCTACATTTTCTCCTTATAAAGCTCGTAAGGCGCCATTGTCTTGATTGGAAAGCGTTGTGTACACAAATTCAACTAAAGCAATGTGTTGATCCAGCTACCCTCGAGGTCGATCCCACCTGACTCCTTAACATATCTTCAAAATGCGGATCCACTCTCGAGGATTGTCCATCGGTTTAATGGGTGTTAGAACTGGCCTCTTTGAAATTCGATCAGTGCCCAAGCCTCTTGCAATTTTCCCCAAAATCTAAAGTAAACCTTGGATCTGGTGATAATGGACACGGGAATCCCATGTAGCGTTCTTCATGTCTTATCTCTGCTAACTTGTCAGTGAATAGTCGGTTTTTCAGCTATTAGGAAGTGGTGACTTGGTGTCGGTCTACTACGACCAGGCGAGTCATGCCTTCTCCTGTCAATGGTAACTTGACCACAAAATCCATGGTGATTCGGTCCCATTTCCACTCAGGTGTTCTAATAAGTTTCACCAATTAATCAAGAAGGAACTTGATACTCTGCGCTTTACTCTTTGACACACGAACACTTGGCTGAGTCGACCACGTCTCTTTCATCCGGATGCAAAGAATGACATTTTGGAAATCTCGATACATCTTTGTGCTGGGATGGATGTAAAATCCCACTTATGTGCCTCTTACATTATGGATTTCCCTCGAATCATTACAATCGAATTTACCTGAGCCACATCTTTATAATCTGAAACTCCATCTTCGTTTACTGCGAACTCAGTTTCTTGACCATTTCCAATCTGATTTATTGTGGCAGCAATTTTCTCATCTTTCTTTTGTGCCTCTAGCACTCAATTCAACAAATTTCGGTCATTATCAACTCTGCCACCTCTGATTACCATCGTCATGTAATGAATGGGCGTGGCCGCTGAGTTCGTATTGACTTTACACTTTCAGCGTCGGCCTTACATTGGCCTTTCACAGGTGATAATCGATCACGCGGTCATAATCTTTATCGGCTCATCCATCTCGGTTGCCTGCGATTAAGCTCATTTGTGAAGCGAATACTTGAGACTCTTATGATCGGTGTAGATGAAACACTTCTCCCGAAATACGAATAGTGTCTCGAATTTTCGAGCGCAAATACAATTGCGGCGATTCTAAATCATGCGTGGGGTAGTTTTCGCTCATGCGGCTTCTTGTCTTGAGCACCGACTATACCACTTTACCCTCTTTGCATTGGGGCGCATCGAGTCCATTTAGCGACAGCATCACTAAATCACATATTCTCTGTGAGTTGGTTGAGTAAACCAGGAGCCTCGGTTAAGAATGCTTTGACTTATCGAAACCTTTGACATTTTTCACTCATTAAATGCTTTACATTTTTAAAGACAAATCTGTCATCGAGTACAGCGGTCATAGAAAACCCCTTAACGAATCTTACGCAGTATCACTGAGTGGAAACTACGCATATATAACATTTCTAGGTGGCTTCAATTCAACAACCGCCCTATTTTCTTTGGATCTACTCGGATTCCTTCTTTCGATACTATATGCCCGAAAGGACACTTCATTCTTCCAAAACTCACACTTGCTCGGTTTGCATACAATTGCTCTTTTCAAGTCTCTAACCTTTACTCTAAGGTGTGTGTCATGACTATCACGATCTTTTGAATACTACGAATGTGATCTACTGAACACTACAACAAACTGATCCACATACGATTGAAAAACCTACGATTTAATTAGGTCCATGAGCGCCCATTTGGAGCATTTGTCGATCAAAGCGGCATTACGAGATTCATAATGTCCATATCGGCGTCCTAAGCCGTTTTATGCACATCGACATTTTAATTCTCAAGCGATGGTACCAGATCGCCAAGTCAATCTTTGAAAAGATACTTGCACCTTTTAGTGGTCAAACAAATCATCAGTGCGGGTAACGGATACTTATTCTTCGCATTAGCTTGTTCGGTTAATGCGTAATCAATACATGTTGAAGTGTACCATGCTGCACAACAAAAAGCCGCGGGAATCCCCATGGTGATACACTTGGTCTAATAAACCCTTTTCTAGTAGTTCTTGCAACTGCGGGTTTCCAATTCCTTTAGTTACAGTGGAGCCGTGCATGCGGTGTAATGGATGTGGCACCCGGTACAACGTCAATAGCAAACTCAATCTCCTTTGTGGGGCAACCTCGTAACTCTTCCCAAAGTCGCTAATGCAGGGATATCGTATACACTAGGCCTCGCTTCACCATATCAATCACATAAGCCAAGTAGGTGGCTTCACATCCTTCCGTACCATTGTTTTAAGAAGGGCGCGTATATATCACATTAGATAGATGATTTAATTCTCACCGACAGAAGGTTATCATCTTCATTCTGGGTTCTTAAGGTTACTCTTTTCATTCTACAATCGACTATCGTTGACGTCTGACAACCACAACCATCCCCTAATACACCAAACTCTCCGCCAAGGATAACTCAATCAAATCTCCCAAAATTCATACTCTCGTATTTTGATGGGACAATTTATGACTTTGTTCACAATAACACTATGGCTGCTGGTTCGTCATCAAGATGTCATACCTGGCCACTTCCTGCACTTACCTAAGTTGGGTATGTCAAGACATATGAATGAGTCGATCCTCGGATCTATCACTGCATGCATAATAGTATCAAAGATAGTGCAAAATTACCGACTATCACATCCGAGCGCTTCAGATCTTCCATCGTTTCATCAGATATGCTCTAAATTCGAGTACGACCATCTCGCTTTTACCAAAGCTCAGGTCCCTGTCTCTAACACTCTAAGGATGCAACACTCTTATTGCCTTTCAGAACACTAAAGCCGTACTCCCGCCCGTGGTGGCTGTAAACGAACGAGCTCTAGGATAATCTCTCGTTTATGCTCTTGGATCCAGCCAAATCAAACAAGCACCTCGTAAGTCTCCCAACATTCTCCTTTATGATTCCCACAACGGGGGCAATTGGGAGCACCGTCTCTGAAGGACCTCCCGGTAGCTCGGCAGAACTCCATGGTGTCGGTACAAGAGTATTCCTACCCCAGAGTCTGTGTTATAAATACTGGGAACCCCCTTCGTGTCCCCTTAATTTCTTCCCCTTGTCGTTGTTACAAATGACTCGACCGATTTTTCTTCAGTTTTTATCCTTTCTTTCCTCTTTAATACTCTTCAGATTCAATGCACATGTCAAAATTTCGAGAAATCCTCATGGAAAAATGGTTTGATACACCCAATATGGTCATTAAGGCCGCTCTTCAAACCTACTGCATCTCTTTCTTCTTTCCTCACTGCATCTCTGAGCATACTGCTTCAACCGTGCGAATTCTCTTTGAGATATTCTACACACTCATTTGTCTGCTTCAAATTCAAACTCCTGCCTCATGTTGTTAAGATAAATGCGACCCACATATCGCTTCTTTTGAACTCATCCAAGAAGACAACCCACGTAACTCTCTCAAGGTGCGATCCTACTTACAACCCACCACTCCATAAGCCTCATCCCGTAGTAACGAGGTCGCATTCCACTTCACCAGGCAATGCATTTGCACAAGCATTCGCCGCCTTCCCCGCGAGCCAATTTTCGCCATAAGGCTCATCCTCTTTCTTCCCATAAAAATCTGGCTGCGCCCGCACTCCTCGCGCATTCTCCCAACGGCCGCATCGCCAGCACCGCAGCCCCGCCGCTCGCTGCAATGCCGAATCCAGCCGTTGAGGATACCAGCACCTCCCGCCACTTGTTCGGTTCATCTATTAGGGGCACGGGGATGCTCGCCACTTCCACACTAGCAGTGACTGTTCACGAAACCCCCGTCATCCTCGACCCTAAGGGAAGCCGAACCGTCCATGCTTATCCTATTAAGACCAGCAAGATCCGCGTCAGAGTCATGTCATCCTTTATATGCAAATGAAATGCATGTTAAACACAATTTCAAAATCATTTACAAATAATTTCAAAATCATTTTGTAGAACCGCCTAAACCTAGGCTCTGATACCAATGGGCCTTGTGACGCCCACCCGACCGACCGGAAGCAACCCAACCGGTCCCGATGCCACTAAAATCACCTAAAATCATATCTTTTTAAGCCGTATTACTTAAATCGGGCAAAGCCTATAAACATTTGCATTTTTAACAAAATCCATTTACATCGTGAAAGTATCCAAGCCTTTCAAAATGATTTACAAAAATAGATGCACTGGGGTGATTCAAACGAGTTTATACAAATATCCATATCAAAAGTAACACATGAGATGAGGTACATGTCTGGGAGCATACTCCGAGATTTCTTTCTTTATGACTCGATTTTCCGATCTGGGTCCGCCATCGATCACTATCTATCACTTATTCCGCGCATTTGCAGAAAACAATACGCCACATTTTCATGCTTATGGTTCTATACAAATCCCATTCTCAGCCCACTAAAACAATTCATGCAATTTAATAATTCGTAACTTTCAATCATTCGATGATCAATATAAATACAATACATATACTTGCTATATATATACAATAAATAGAAGTTCATTGATCATCTCATAAATACATTTTCTTTCATAAATCAATATTTCACAATCTCAAATCAATTCAAATATGCTTCACAAATTCAATTCAGCCGACATTCAATTCACTCTCAAAATCAATTCGGCTTCAAAATAAATTCGCCAGTGCCAATCACCCTGCCTGGCTAATCACGCGCTATGCTAATCAATTCAGTTATGCTAATCAATTCTGGCCTCAATCACGCGGCGCCAATCAATCTCGCTTATGCCCTTAACGAATTTAACCTATGTCTTCGATATACAGATATCGTAGTCACGCGCACTCCGGCCCCGGGCCGGGTCGGGCAGCCGCAGATCACATGGTTTTGAGTAACACAAGACGGTCTCCAATGGCCGACTGGTTATAAACAATCAACAGTGAACACTACCGATGACTGCCCCACTTCGGCTCATAGTAGACGGAGTGACACATCAATAGTTCAGCGCGATCGCTATTCGACCCCTAATGTATACCTTCCTCAACTCTCGATGCGAAATAAACTGCTAACATTCTATTAAGGGCGTCACAAACTTTATAGCAAAAATATAGTATAATATTTATCGCCAGATAAACAACTATATTTTCAATAATCACGCACTTTATGACGCAAACATTTCACAATCACTTTTCTCAAATCAATTAAATCAATTCAATACGCTGAACAAACATGCAAAACTTAAAGGAGGAATAGAGTGCCCAGAGAACAAACATTTCAAACTTGAAATGAGAATGGGGATTTAGAAGAACAAAACCCAAAAATCTTTGCACTTTGATTCAACCCTTGGAATCTCAATCTTTGTTCTTTCTCCCTCTTCTCACCTTATTCCAAAACCATTAAAGAATAATATTCATGCGTACTAGTAGTTTTATTTAGGAATTGGATTTTCGGAGGTTATTATGAGTTCCAATTTAAACAAGATATATATAGATGGATTCCCCGACTCACGGCTTCCATAGAGTCAAAGAACACCCGAATCGAGTTCTGGACGAAGGAGTTAAGTGACCTTCCGTCGAGGTCATACACGGCCAACTCGAACCGACGAGCAGACCCGAACTGGACGAGCTCATCTACCACTTTCAGTCAAACACTCTATACTCCCTCGGGAATATTAATGTATTCTTGACTCAACAGGCTTTCCATAGAGTCCAAGAACACCCAAATCGGAGTTCAAACGAAGAAGATATGAATCTTCCGGTCGAGGTCGCGCGCAGCCGCCTCTCACGAGTCGCCATCGCTGGGCGAATACTAGTTCACCGACACTCACCGACGCAATTCGTCCACCGTTTCACCGATTTAATTTCTTGTTTGATTTAATTTCGTCGCACCGTTGATCACCACCGCTCATTGACGGCTCCCTTGTTTGACGCACCCTCGCTCCGCTTCTATTTTACCACCGCTTCATCGACGAATTTCGTTGACGACTCGCCCACCGCTGGACGGCACTAATCGCTCATTGATCGACCTTCTCTCATTGCTCGCCGACACTTTCGCCCACCGCTGGACGACCACCGCTCATTGATCTAATTTCTACCGATTCCACCTCTCGCCCAACGCTCACCACGACTTTGTTTGATCACCGCCCACCGCCGCCGACCAATGCTTCACCGATCACTTTCGCTTCGACGACTAATTTCGGCCGAAGCCGCACTCCATTTGACTGCTCGTAATAAAAAAGAATATAACTCGCCTACGTGGTCCGAATTGAAGCTCTAAAAGCCTAACATCAAGTTCATCGATGTGGCTACAATTTCACAGAAGGATTTACTGCCAATTCTTCTTTACTTGACCTAAAAACTCGTCGTAAGATCCATTAGCTGCAAGACTAACACAATGTATGCTCTTCCGGCGGTTTAAAAATGCAACCAAACTTTCCCTCATGCTTATAACTACCCAACAATCCTGGGTATTAAGACCAAGTAGAGAAGACCTACTCTATGTAGCGCTTGTCGAAGTCCCTGCTCCGCCTACTCAGAGTCTTGGGTCACTAGGAAGGACTTCCTTCGTATTTCACGGAGACCTATGGTGTCCGATCACCGTCGGGAAAATCTGCAGAGAAGTGAGCCTCTCTCTAACTTTCCTTTTCTCCCATTTTTTCTTTCTTACTGATCACTTAATCGTATTTTTAAAAAGGAGTGCCTTCCTCCCCTTCCTACGCCACACGCCATTTCCTCAGATTTTTTCCCTTTTACTCATTTATTTCCACTGCAGATATATAAAACTTATTTACAATCAATTTATAATTCCCATTTTACAATTTCTATATTTTCTTTTCACTTGGTTTCATTTCTCTCGATTCAACAATCATCTAATCAATAAAAAATCTCCGTAAAAATACCCAAGTTGGCCTAATTATACCCGGAATATATAATAATTTTATTATAAAATTTTGCGTATTTTTGCAGGTTAAGTATGGTGAGTGCGGGCTGAGTTTGTCTGTGGACCACGTCCAATGAAGGCCTCATGCGCTCAAATCAGAAATGAAGAGTAATTAATGTGTACGGCAGCAAGAAGCTAATCGTTAATCCCCTACCAAAAGCCTCGAAGCAGTGCTACGAGACCCTGCAGCATCCGAAAGGTTTTCAGGTGGGTGTAAGAGACCGCTGTAGTATCCCAAAGGTCCTCGTAGGTAAGAGAATCGGCGGTATATCCCGACTGTGGTGTGTAAGAGACCCGGGAGATATCCCACGTGTGGGTAAGAGACCAATGGAGTTATCCGAAATTTCTGCAGGGGTGTAAGAGACTAAAGGAGATATCCGAAATTTCAGGGCGAGAGACCCGAAGATATCCCAAATTTCTCGCAGAAAGCAGAAGAATCTGTGAAGATCCAAAATTTCGCGCGGTAAGAGACCCTCTGCCAATCCCGAAATTTCTGTGTGGGTGTAAGAGACCCGTGAGATATCCTCAAATTTCGTGGTGGATGTAAGGCTCGCAAAGGTAGCCAAGTTATGTTGCCCGAGGAGAGAAAACACACCTGGCCATGTTATCACTAAGACTTGGGAAATGGTCTGAAGGGCAGGTATGGCTGAGCCCGAGTGACCGCCGAGACGAAAAACACACTCCGGCCACAAGTATTACGCACTTAGAGTCGGTGCGGATGTGAGCTCCGCTGGAGTGACTCGAACGAGATTCGATACCCACTGGAAATTGCATCGCGTCGCGAGCCGCTAGCGGCTCAGATAAGCGGATGTCATTCGCTTATTACTGACAGCCGACATCCATCGTGATTATCTGATCGTAATCCTCGTAAGGTTAGCGCTTACACACCGCTGATCAGAAGCCACATATGTACGTAAGCGACTGCAGGAATTCTCAAACGGTAAATTTTTGTGTAAAGAATGTAAAACCCGAGAAAATTCAATTTTTCCAAAAGAGCAAACGGTCATTTCTGCACAAAACTAAATTTTTCTAGATCTCGGGATGATCGAAACTGACTTCACCGTTGAATCGTTTCCTCACAAATCTAAATTACCATCGCTGAATTCTTTGTCGACCCGCATAAATAAATTTCACTTTTCGATACAAGACTAGTCGTTTTTCGAAACAGCCTCATGAAGACACGCTGACACGACAAAAGCCCATTACATGTACTACGCCATTGCCAATACGTCAGAATGACAGAGAGAGACCGAACGAATGGCTTAGATTGTCACGCGGTCAACAAGTAATGAAGGGACAAGATGAGAGAATTAATGGAAAGTTTGACGAGAATAAGCACGAGGATGAATAGTTATCTTCCACCCAATTCCAAAGACAAAACGCGTTGCGGCCTGAAATACTACAGAAGTCAAGTTTCAGCCAGAGAGTAGAGAGAGCTCATTCTCTGTATTTCAACCGTCGGATCGCTGGTTCTGACGAGCAAGAAGGTAGCCGACACGCCATGAGTGCTACGCATGGGACAGATTTTCTGAGCTTCCATAACCCAAGAGGCACCTTTCCTATTTCATGGTCTTCTTGCCAAGAGCCTACGTAGTACCTGGTCGTAATGCTCGAGGCTTGCATTATCCTGCTGCCTCAAAAGTTTTCGAACCGAGCCGATAAAAAACCCCCATCAGTGGCTGCCGCGAACAAGGCAACCTACTTGCTTTCACCGTTCGCGAATAGTTACGTAATTTTTGGTGTGAATTTTTATGTTGTCGAAACATTCAAAATGAATCACATTGCAAATTACAAATTTCACGCCTAATTTTTATTATCGAATGGTAATCGAATAATATGAACCATGAGAATTAATCGTTAATACATGCATGTAAATATATTGAAGATGAATGACTTGGAATCAGGTGGGAGAATTAATATGTTAATGTATGTAATTAAATGTGTTAATATGATGTGGAATTATATAAAAAACATAATCACGAATTGTAATAGCTCGCGAGCTAATTTCGACGCTATCGACGCGACCAAATAACACGACACGTATTTAAATTTTGTTAATATATGCCACAAGAACATACGCACGCTACTATTGAATTCATTACACGTGAGATTCATACGATCCCACGTAACCTAAAATTGTGCAAGGAGTGCATGGTATGAAAGAAATAAAAACGACAAGCTTCTCGCTATTGGCTGCAGACGAGGAGCCTGAGGACCCCGAGACACCCGGACGTGACGTGGTATTATCCGGGCGAAAGACTACGATTCGGCTGAGCGCAGGTTTATAAGCGATCATCAGACGCAGACTCAGCGAGTAACCCACAGATTTCACATCGGGCATTACGCCCACCTCGCTGCTGAATATTATTTCGCGCACATGTAAAGATCGTAAGCGCCAAGACTACGAGTCGCTTTTGAGAAGAAAGCCGACATGTGACTTTCGATTAAGGATTATGTAAAACATGTATTAGATCTAATTTTAATATATGTTTGTAGTTAGATGATAACAACTCTTTAACTATTTCCAGATATACCGATATGTAATTTTATAAGATTACGTAATGTGCCCGCCGACCATTTTTACCATTTTAAATCAGATACGGACTCCTGTGCGGTCGTTAGAAAATTTGGGACAGTTGCACTGCAGAGCTCCCTGCATACAAAGGTACTCGCCCCGATCTCTTTTCTCGCGAATGACGTTACCCGACATCCACGAAGATTCCGGCGGCCGAGTTGCGTTGTTAACTAGATTACCCCGATTTTAAGTCAAGCATAAAAATCAAAACCAATTGGGATGATATTTCCTCGATTCAAATCGAATCCAATGGAATTTGAGAGCTGAGAATTTCTGGGAACCGTCTCACCCTTTTAATCACTTCAAAAGAAATTACAAATTCAATTACTTTTAAAACTACAAAAATAATGGTCATTAGCAAATATAAACCTCTTTAAGGTCGATGAGATTACCTTGCCTTAAAAGAGGTTTTAAGAGTTTTTGATAAGCACTGTTAACCCTTCCAATCATCTAAATATAAATCTTTCATCAAACTATAATTAAATTTAATAATATAATTTTTTTCTTTTATATATATAAATTTTAATTTGAGAACATTGAACATGAGAGAAATATTATTCGTTTATAAATTTTATATTTTTTGTATCATTTTTTATCCTGTCCCTTTTTATTACATATATATTAAACTATAATTTTAAAAGAAAAGTTTGAAGACAAAGATTTAATCTTTAACACATTTATTTTTTATTTTAAAAAGAAATTTATCACAAGTTTTAATGCTATTATAAAGTTACATGTTTTGTAAGAATTCTATTAATGATTAAAAGTAAAAAAAAAAAAAAAACCTTTTCAAAAAAAAGTAATGTGTAAAATAAAGTTTGAATGATAATTTTTACATCGTTGCAAAGAAAGAACCATCTAGGGTTTCAGGAGGAACGGAACGATGAGGATGATGATGATGGTCGGATTCCTCTGCAAAGCCCTATCGATCCAGGTCAGATTTTCTCGCTCGTCTTCTTCTACATTTCCTTTTCTTAACCAACACCTGTATCCATTCTCATCTTTATCTTCATCTTCATCAGAAGCACTCATTCACTGCTTCTCACCCTTCATATAAACTCATATGGCTTCTCCCATAAACAAGCTCTCTCGGCTTCCAAATACACCAACTTTAAAACCCCAGAAAAGCCTAATTTGGTCTTTGCTTTCTTCGACAGTCATGGATTCTTAGAATCCCAAATCTCAGAAATTGTCATATCAAAACCTCAAATTCTCGTTTCCGATCCTCATAAATCCCTTTTTCCCAAGCTCCAATTTTTCTACTCCAAAGGCGCTTCTAAGCCTGAAGTTGCCAAGATCGTAGCCTCTTGCCCAACCATCCTAACAAGGAGCTTGAAAAACCAAATCATCCCATATGTTAATCTGCTCAAACAAATCTTTCCATCCAATGAGATGGCCATGCGTAGTATTGGGAATGCTTTCCACGAGCTTTATTGGATAAAAACCTCGTTATAAGCGGAATCAAATATCAATGCTTTGCAAGAAATTGAGTACCCAAATCTAATACTGCCATGTACAAGCAACCATTTAGCCTAAGACATTCATGGTGAAGCCTGATCATTTTAAGGAGGTTTTGGAGGAAGTAAAAGAAATGGGGTTTGATCCTTCAAAGATTTATTTCGTTGTGGCAGTCAAAGTAATAAGAGGGCAGTCAAAATCAACTTGGAAAAGGAAGGTGGAGGCTTATAAGGGGTGGGGCTGGTCTGAGGAAGAAATTCGTCTGGCCTTTCTAAAGTCTCCCTGCTGCATGGTAGTTTTCGAGGATAAATTAATGGCCAAAATGGATTTATTCGTTAATAAAATGGGCAACTATTCTTGTCTGATTCCTGCCGACCCCTGCTCCTCAGTTACAGCTTGAAGAAGAGACTTATCCCTCGCTATTTAGTTGTTTAGTTTTTGTTATCAAAGGGTTTGATTAATAAAGACTTAAGCTTTAAAGCAGTGTTTGAGTCCAATGAAAAGATGTTTCTACACAGATTCGTGAATGTTTCTACACATTATCGGTTATCTTCTCCGATCTAAGTGTAAAGGAACAGGGGAAGACATCCAATCCACAGTTCCAAACCAACAACTTGAGTTTGTTGGTGCATGTGGCTGAGGAATATAGCATAAAATGATGAGTCAAGCAAGGTGGACCTTTATCTCAGTGCCAAAATAGTTGTCAGACGCAGGGAGGAGCAAGTGATGTCCTGCCCACAGTCTAACTGGCCAATCATTGAGATGAAGATGTGTTCTATGAATTGTTCATGGAAGTGACTGTCTAGTATATACCTTTGGTTTGAAAGTTTGCCACCAAAGATAACTAGTTCAATAGGCTAAGCTTCTTTTTTCAAATGCTGCCTGCCTTCTGTTCCAATCTTTTAATTTCAAATTTTATAGTAGCTTCTACAGCTTTAGTTTGTTGGTAGCTGTTGGGAAGAAGAAAAAAATTGATTTTGCTAGAGCTTTAGGGGTTGCTAATTAAAATATAACGTGGAATTTGTACTTGTGATATCTGTGTATCAGTACTTCTAACCATTTATATGAGAGAAATACAATGTTTCCAAGATTTTTCCGCTGACGTTTAATAATCCAACTTTGTCAGATACAGAGAAAGATCAACTCTCAATATACATAAGAATTTTTAACGGGAAGATAGGATTTCATGCCTTTATATGTGAGAGGAATGCTTGTAACTAGAAGAAAGCAATGATGATAACTTTCTAAGAAATTGCTGAGACAAAATAGATGTTCAAAACACACAGTTGGTTAGGCTTTAGATTCATCTTGGAAAATACTCATATGTTTGGTTATGCATTTATGATGATTTTTGTAGAAATTTGATATATTGGAATCTCAGTTTTTTTTTTTTTTTTTTTTATGAGTAAAGCAATATATTAAAATACCAAAGAAGATCTTAGAAACCCTCAAGTATACAGAGTAGCCAAGAGGGACCCTCAAAGGAACAAGGAAAACAAAGAACCCACCACCCACTCTACACCCCACAACCAAGTCAAAATCAACTAAAGATCTAGACCTATTAGTCATGTTCATATTTGTGCAAGACCAATAATTACAAAGGAATAAGACTTTCATCCTTTGAGTCGAGAGCTCCTTATCTTCAAAAGCAATGTTATTTCTTTCACGTCAAATAGTCCAAAACAAAGTTAGGCGCGCTGCCATCCAAGCCTTCTTCCATCTCTTTCCCACACAGGAGCCACGCCTCGAGATGAGGGTTTCTGAAACCGACTTAGGGAACACCCAATTAGCCCCAAAAATCACCAAGAGAAAATCCCATAACAATCTAGCCATAGAATAGTGTAATAACAAATGGTCAATCGTCTCTTCATCCTTCCCACAAAGGAAACATCTATTGGCTAGAGCTCTTCCTCGTTTTTTTATTTGATCAAGAGTCAACACCTTGCCCTAAGAAGCTTCCCAAGCAAAAAAACTCATCTTGGTTGGAACCCAATTACTCCAGATAAGCTGGTGGGGAAAAACAATCGAATTTAACGCAAACAAAACCTTATAGAAAAGTTTCACCGAAAAGCACCCATCTTTAGCTTCTCTCATAAGCATCAAATCATCTTGGTTTGGGAGAATTCTTTTATCTTGTAAGGCTTGGAGAAGATTTTGAATCTCCTCCACTTCCCAATCATTAAAAGGCCTAACGAAACAGGGAGTCCAAACCCCACCCTCACATGAAGGCTCCCATACATCTGCTATAGAGGCCTCTTTATTAGCTGCCATGGCAAAAGGGCGGGTAAGAGAGAAGGAAAAGGCCCTTCCCCACTCCAAGCATCCTTCCAAAAGTGTTTCCTTCCATTCCCGTAGAGAGAAAGCAGCAAAAGATAGAAGATCCCATTTCTTTCTAATCTCCTTCCAAAACCCCAAAGACTCATAAGCATCCTCGACTTAAGAGCACCAACCACCTCTCTTTCCTCCCCAAACTTCCAATAAAATGACATTTCTCCGTAGGGAGTCCCTCCTCATTTATAAACGCCAAATCCATTTACAGCAAACGTGAGCTCGTTTAAAATGTAGAGTTCTTAACTCCTAAACCTCCCATTTTTCTGTCTGAACAAACTGTCGACCACTTCACAAGATGAGGTTTTTTCTCCAAATTGCCTCCTCCCTAAAGAAAATCTCTTTGAATCTGTTCGAGGTGCAATCTAACCTGTCTAGGCATCCGAAAAAGAGACATAAAGTATATGGGTAATCTCGACAGAGTACTACGGAGAAGAGTGATCCTCCCACCTTTAGATATATATTGTCTCTTCCACAAAGCCAATCTCTTACTAAACCTTTCTTCAATTCCATCCCAAACCGCAATCGAAGCTAAGTGAGGGGCTCCTCGTGTGAAGACCTAAATAGGATGAAGGTAAAGCCCCAACCTTGCACCCCAGTTCAAGCGCCAACGAATCCACTTCTGCAATGCTCCCTACTGAAATAATTTCGCTTTTGTTCGAATTAATCCTCAAGCCATAGATAGTCTCAAACCACATCAACAACCTTAGGTAAAGAAGGTTGCTCTTGATCCCGCCCGCAAATGTAAGAGTGTCGCTTTGCATACAACAAAATGGGAACCACCATACCCTCTCCGTTCTCCTCCTTAGAAGCCTAAGAGAGTTTCCCGCTGACAACTGCCTCTCAATGAGGCCACTAAGAGCCTCCCATCCCTGCTTAGCACAAAAGATAGCAGAAAGAGGATCCCCTTGCCTTAGACCCCTAGAACTCTGGGAAAAACCAATGGGGGTCTATCTACCAACACCGAACGCTGGTCGTAGATGCACCATTTAACCGGGCTTTAATCCATTTCTCCCAAAGCCCATTTTTTCCATGACACCAAGTAAGAAATTCCAATTTAGATGATCATATGCTTTCTCAATATCTAGCTTGCAAATAAGCCCTTTTTCATTTCTTTTCAATAAAGCATCTATAGCCTCGTTAGCAATTAACACCAAGATTCAATTTGTCTTCCCTCCACAAACGCATTGGGCCAAGTGACACTACTTGTCCTACCACTCTTTTCAACCTGCTAGCAAGCACCTTCGCTCAAAACCTCAGAGCAACCGGGCCCACCAAGCGTTAATAGTTCATAGTCTTTACTATCCACCGTATTCTCCTTTTTAGGGATCAAAACCAAAAGGTAGAATTTAGGTTTCACGTAACTTATTCTCGGTCAAAAGAAGTCCTTAATCCATGATCTCCTCTTTCATGAAACTTAGCCAGCTGTACCAAAGTCTAAGGTGAAGCCATCCTGCCCAAGCCATCCCTGTCTTAAATCGCATAATCACGCAGACAAACCTCCTCCTATTGTAAAAAGGGACTTCAATATTGTCTACGCATCCTCCCAGTAAGCTCTTTGAAGTTCGCACTTAAAGACAAGGGCGCAACCCTCCAGACGTAAAGATGTGCATCAAAAGTGAGATAGGCCGCCACTTCCCTCTTATGAAGCCTCATCCTCAAAACCACTCCATTAATCGACTTTTTTTATATAATTTCTTCTACTATGAGACCAGCCATCCAAGTGGAAGAAACTCGTATTCTTGTCTCCTCAGCCAGAGTTCCTCCTGGATTTCGCTCCAAGAAACTTCTTCTAAAGGACCAGGTGTAATCCCTCCCTAGCCAAGTTTCGTCTGCTTTCTTCAACAAAAGTCATTCTCCTTCATCCTGTGGTCACTCTATTCAAAGCTTCACTTTTCTTTACTTCAACTCTAAACAAAAACACGTCTCCTATTCCATGCTTTTTAGAAAAGCTCTCAAAGCTTAGTTTTTCGCTAGAACAAAACTCGGAAGAACCGCCGAAAAACTTCATGCCTTGCCACCAACCCTTCAACAACTCCTTGAAACCATCTACCCTCAGCCACATGACTTCAAACCTGAAACGAATGGGACCCTTTCTAAGGCCTCCTGCATCTAGCAAAATGGGACAATGGTCAAAATTTGTCCAGGCAAGGTAGGAATAACACCACTAAAATAGCTCTCCCAATCATTAGAAACCAAAAACGATCAATTTCGGGACATTGAATAATTATTCCTTCCTCCTCCAGAAGGACCCCTTGCAAGGGTATAATCTCTCAAAAACCCAAATCTCTATGATTTCGTAAAATCTTCTCATAGAATTGTGACACTCTCCCAACCCCTCCGCTGCTCCCTGTGCAGCTTTAATTCATATTGAAATCACCTCCCACGCACCAAGGCCCATTCCATAAGCCTCTAACATCTCCTAATTCCTCCCAAAAAAACTCCCTTTTACTATCCACAACAGGGCCACCAACCCTAGAGAACATCCACTAGAAGCCATCCTGTATGGCTTTCTAAAACAAAGAAGAGATCAGAAGATCCAGCCTATATCAACCAGCCTCCACAACTCTTATCCCAAAAGACACTATCATAACCTTCCAAGATCCACTGCTACCTGGGCCTAGGAACCTCCCACCTGCATCAAGGCAAGACCAACCCAAGACTCTCATATTCTGGATCTAGTCTCCTCGCAGAAACAAACTGGAGGCAGATCCAATCTTTACCTCCAAAGGCTTTCTTGAATCTTTCTTTATCCCCACATATTAACTCCCCTAACATCCCATCACAGGTCTTCAAGTGTCATCAAGTTTTTGTCACCCCCTTTATTCATATTTCTGGGTCCTTTTTTCTACACCAATGCCCTTGTATCACAGGTGCATTCCAACTTCTTAAGCTCCCGCTCACATCTAGAAACGACTCATTACTCTTTCGACCCCATTCTGCCTTTGTTTTTCTAATAGTCATCAAACTCCTCAAAAGAGATAAAATCTCCCTCTCATGGACCCTTGCCTGGAAGCCTTAGTACTTACTAAATTTAACCATGCAACTTTCTTCTCAAAATTTCTCATCTCTTTCTCCTAATCTACACTGAAATTATTCTTGTCCCCACTCCTTCCAGAAACCTAGATCCACTCACCTCCCCACCTGATCATGTGAGCCTTGAAGATGTCCCTTGCCATCAGGTCAACCCATACACCAAGAAGATATCAACTCGCCTTCCACACCTATCCTGATCCCCTATGCTCCAAAACTCTGAAGAAGAACCCACCCTGAAAATGTAAAAGGAGGTAAAGAGAACTTGTCGCCAAAGATAGTCACATAAGATACGCAAAAGCAATATTCTTCATGTTTGACTACCTTTTCCTCTTGCAAGAACCTCCTTTTAGCTGTCCCTCTATTCAAATACAAGGAGGAACACAGAGGCAAAAAACCATCTGTATCATACCTAAAACCCTCCGGGCAACAATGGGGTCCCACTCTCTCACATCTTTGGTTCATTAACCTTACGGGTTGAAAAGATCCTTTCCTCTTTTCCTTAACCACTTCAACCCTCATACATAAACCTTCCCTAGCCAACGCCATATCCTTTCTTTTCCTGCAGTTAAGGTGAAAAGTTGCAAGAATCAGAGATGAAGACAAACTCAATGGCTCCCTAGAGATATAAGAAGCCGCATCTGGACCCTTTCTTCCTCACACTCATGTGAGCTTGATTTCTCCCCGACAGGACTCAACTCCTTGAAATCTGCGATTTCCAGTTTTGAAAACTCACACTAAAGTCGCACAGAAAGCAATGAAGACCATAGCAGGGTTTTACGTCCTAACGTTTTGAGCAGGAGACATCTTTTACTATACTTGAAACAGAATTTGCAAGAGACCTAGTAGCTTTTCTCCCACCCACATAAAGGCCTTAGTTTCAAAGAGGACTAGGCCAGGGCAGGTGGCTTGGTCCTCTTCCAGCCTCTCTTCCTGTTTACGGGGCTTCAAAAAAAATGCGCTACTAACTTTTGTGGAGGCCATTTTTGCTCTTGTTGCTATACTTTAAAGTCTACTTGATTGGGTCAGTCAATCTCCTACCTCATTCCCAATAAGAAACCCCTTTCTGCTGTTTTTAATTTTGGGCTTCAGTTTGTAACAACCCTTGTAGCCTCCATTTGTGCTCTCTCTTCCCCTGCCTGTCCCTCCTTTCCCTCATTGAACATATGTTCTGCTTTCTTGATGCCTCGATGCTAAAAGAAGTACTAGTAGTCGCCTTTTCGTCTCGCTATCGTAATATCACAAATGCACACATGGTTCACCTTGACTGAGTCTCAATAGCATTGGCAGGAGAACACTTTCCTCTTCCCAGACTCTCCTATCTTCTCCATTGTCCCTGCCCTAACACACTCCGGCACTCTGTTCTTCAGTTTTGCCGGCACCACCACAGAGAGACATGCTGGAACCTCCCACCATACCTGACAGCGCCGATGAACCCATCACCACTCTGAAGGACTCCAGAAACAGCCTTTCTGCCTTAACCTGTAGAATTCTGCAATCATTTTGTGGGAATCATGCGAAAATTTTTTGTGTCTAAAACTACAGCCAAACCCCGCCAACAAATCCCTATTCTTTAATGATTTTTTGATTCCAAAAACCAAAAGGCAAAACCTGCCAATTCTGAACCACAAAAAACCCACTTTCCTTCGTGAACAGATTCCACCAGAAGCAAATCAGATCTGGCTTCCATTTCTGTAACATCAGCATTCATATTTTCAAAACTTCTGACACCTCAAAACCCTTCAAATGCTTCTCAAATTTAGCAGAAAGCTTCAAGGCCAGCAACTTTTTATGGCCAGAATCCCCTTGTAAGTGCCACTGGTGCTTCCCCCATCTTCTCAAAGAATCCATAGTGTGGCTCTTTCTCCTTTTCCCATTTCCTGCAACTAGGCATCATTTATGGTTCTCTCCAGAATCTCAGTTTGATGTATAAGGTCGACTGATTCTTTCAATTACTGGATGGATTATAAATGTGACATATTGTAAATGAGCAATGTCCTTCCTGAATATTAGGAACACTCTTTAAGATTCAACTATTATTTAATTATAGAAACAGATCATAGAAACTGATATTTAATTACAAATATCCTGTTGCTTAAAAAAATATTTAATTACCATGACCTCTATTCTCAAAATTTTAGCTTCAAAGCTAAAATGGATGTTCTAGATCATGGTGACTAAAATTATAGGCAAGTACAATTTTGTCTTGGCCAATTGGATAGATATTGTCCCTGGACATTTTTCATAGTTTAATTCAAGGTCTTATCTCTTGTACATGTTATTGAGATTGTCTCAGAACATTTTTCATGGTTCAATACAGTGTCTACTTGTATATGTTTATTTTTTGATAGGTCTGCTTGTATGTTTATTGAGATTGTCATCATACATTTTCTTAGTGTAACATGACATTTATTTATATATCTTATCATATTCGATCTATCTGATTCATCATTTGTCAGTGAACAAGAGTTTCTTGTTTCTCTTGCATCTTTAGAGAACTATTCATTTCGAATGTTGTATTTTCCTTTAAGACTTTCATGGCCTCTTTACGTTGGTGACATTCTTATAGTTCTTCTATGACTTCTAATGGGATCCTATGTTTTTTGGGAATGGAAGGACAGGAGATAACTATGCCTGTGCCAATAACAGACATGCCCCATTTTTTAAACAGGATGATGAGTGATTACAAGGTGGAGATGATCAATGATGGCATGCAAGAGTTCTATGTGCATTTCCATGGACCCAGTGAAAGTAAATCTTCAATATCCACATACCCTTTTGCGTTTTTTTTTTGGGTTTTATTTTCCTGGTTTTCCTAAATTGCTTGTGCCTGAATGAAAATTTGAGTTCATCCAGATGATTGCTTTTCTGGGTCTTTCAAATTTTGACTGTTTTTACCTGATTTGGCTACCTTGACTATCTATACTTGCCATCTATGCTGTTCTTTTGGGGCTTTTTGGTTGAGAATTGAATCTGGTTGTTCTAAATTTTAATTATTCGTGGCTCTAACTTTTTGTTTAAAAATTTTAATTTTTGATTTTCAGTACTTTTTGGTTTTATGCTCCATTTTTGTTATATGTTTGTTTTTTTGGCCTGATCTAGAAACCATTAGATTACCAAAAAGTTGTTATGTATTTATCATGAAGCATGATTATATATAGTATGGGTAGTTGAAGCACGGTGTGGGATAGAATAATGGAAGCACGAAGGAGGGTTATTGGGCTCCTAGATTTCTTCGATCTTTTAATGATTGGGAGTTGGAGGAGGTGGAAAGCTTCCTTTCAAGATTGAATGGGAGAAGAATCTTAAATGAGAAGGATATAACGGTGTGGGTGGGGGAAAAGGATGGTAGATTTTTTGTGAAAATTTTATATAGCAAGTAAGTTGGAGCAGAATTAGGAGCAATATGTCTCCCTTCGAGGGTGATTTGAATGTTTAACCCACCAAAAGTGGGGTTTGTTGGGAGGTAGCTTGGCAAAATTTTAACTTTTAGCTAATATTTAGAGGATGTCGGGCGATGGTGAATAGTGCTACCTTGTGGAAAAGAAGAGGGAACTATCGATCATTTACTTAATATTCATCAAACATGGCTTGGGTTGTGTGGCACTCAAAGCCTAATTGCTTCTATTTTTTAAAACTCGTTATCAAAACAATTTCAAAACATGTATCACCATTTTAGTATTTGGGCTTGAATACAATATTTCTCCTCCAATTGTAATTTAATTACAAGAAGTCTATTTCAAGTGATTGTTTCATAAATTCGCTTCTATGTCTCATATTATTGTCCTTTCATTGAATAAAACATTCAACCAGTTGATGCTCTTGATTAATGATAACTGTAGTTTATGTGGTATTTGGGCTTGACTCTTGCAGATTTAGCTGGTGTGGATTGCCTCTTGACAATTTTACAGTTGTCAATCGGGTTTTCCATGCTATTATTTTGTTTTATTTCACCTATTGATGTGGCTTTTGAAGCAAAAGTTGAAGTACCTGTTTAATTTTGTTCATTTGGCTCAGTGGAGAGACTTGGGGAAAAAGAGGAATTAGGACACCATTGAATTTGTTAGCATATGTCAGAATTGAATTAGGGCATATTTTGTTTTTGTTTTTTAATAGCATTTCCATAGTTTAAAAATCTTTAATTTCACCCAAGTTTGCCTCTATAAATGGAAGTAAGAAATAGTGTTTATAGACCTTAGACCTTTGTGGGGTTTGGGTTGAGCTCATCATGGAACTATTAGCATTGTTACTTTCAATTAAATAATTAATAGATTAGTTGACTTGTTTTTAGTCTTCATTTTTATTTTTTTATTTCTGTTCTTTGTTACTTAGTTCTTTCCTATATTTGGGATGTGTTTTCTTCTTTGAGATCCTTCTTTCATCCCTCTTGTAAAACTTTGGTTTTATAAAGTTATGGCTTGAGTCCTGATGAAGTAATACAATTATAAAATTATGGCTACCAAACATTTCAATGCCAGCATAATTTGGGCCTTTGACTCTATCATGGCATGAAAATGAAAATCATGTGGTGAAAATTTTATGTGATCAAAGTTTTGATACTTATAACTTGATGATCTTTTGTTTGCAGAGGTTGGAAGGCTAAGTTCTCCTATACAAAGGACCAATTTTATCTTTATCTTTTAGTACTAATTTTAATCTTTGATAGGCAAGTTGAGCACTTTTGTCAAACAAAAAGTTCAGAACTAAAGAGAAAGCAAGAAGGCATCCTGGTCCTTAAGTTAATCTGGAATCAATATTTCTCCTCCGATTGTAATTAATTTGCTTGCACCCACGGACAATACTTAGGTTCCATAAGTGTACTAATTAATCATAATTATGAGTTAGCAATATCTTGTAATTGCTTTAATATTAATAAATGCTTTTGATTAATTATAGATAAACAACTTTAGTTTTGTGGTTGTGCATTTCATTACTTATTTATTAAAATAAAATAAAGTTTTAATGATGGTAATTTCTGTGCTTATAGTATATTTAACAAGAAAGTAATTTTCATCACAGGTTGTTATCCCATGAAGAATGCTCATAGAAAGCCATCAAGATTTTTAAGGAGCGACTTCACAAGGACGAGTATACTTGGAAGAATGTTCCTAAGAACACTAAGAATTTGTAGTTTGATTGGTAATTAGTATATTGTATTTAGTACATTTGACATTAATATTACTATTTTGTTATCTACGTGTACTATTGATTCTATAATTAATGAAAAATATATTGTTTCAAGTTATTTAATGACATATATTAATTTAATTCTTAAATCTAGAACTTTATGATTACATATAATGGAAATCTTCAGTCATAATAGGTTTAATTAGTAATAAAAGCTAAAACCTGCACATCGAAAATTAGCTTTAGTATTTATGGACAAAATGAAGATGGATTTTTTCGTCTCTGATTAGAATAGAGACGGAAAAATTCCGTCTCTAATTAGAGACAGAAAAATTCTGTCTCTGATCCGTCTTTAATCTAAAATAGAAAAATTCCGTTTCTGAAGCTTAATTATTCAGCTTCTACTCAGTATTCCATATTCCGCCTCGATCGAGACGGAAAATCCACTAATTTGAGACGGAATTTCCGTCTGGAGCATGCTATCGGCACGAAATATTTCCCTAATTGTGGTATTTAAATCGGTATTTGACGTGTACCAGATGCTCAACATTTTAAAGACGAAAATTTCTGCCTCAATTGCTTGAATCCCATTTCTAGACAGATTAGAAAATGAATTGTCCGTCTCTAATTTCAATTTTTCTTATAATGTATAGGTGTATAAATATCCTTAATTTATAATCATATGTTTAATTTAATTCTTGATTTTTTTGGGTATATAGGTGCCTTTGACTTAAGTGTCATAGCTCATTTATCTCTATTATTATAGACTTGTAGAAATGGATAAATAGAAACTATTCACATAATGCTAGTTAATTTAATAATGTTTTAATATTCATTTATCTATTTGTACAAATTCAATCGACGGGAAACATAAAATCAACTATGGAACTAAAACATCAAGACACTCAATAAACAAAAAGACATTTCAGGGGTAAATTGACATAGGGGATTTATGCGTACCTTGTCCTGAACTTTGTAGGCAAATCCTTCACACTTTAAACCACAACCTTCACCTCCCATCCTCTGGAAGTTGGGTGCTATAGTAATCCAAAGTGATCATTGTGTCAGTGACTTCTCCTCTTTCTTTACTCTTATCCTTATCTTTGGGATCATGTGGTCATGGAATTTTTTCCCTCAAATAATGTTGGTTTATTTTAATGAAAGCGGATGGGGTTCCATTGACAACGAGCTGTCAGTGAAAGAGTGCTGGCACGTGAGCGAATAGCCAGCTCAATTGGGAAATGGAATGACTTTGTTAACATTAGCCGAAACTGGTACTGAAATGAAATAGCGCCCATTCACGAGCCGGTACCGACTGACCCCAAATTCGAAATGAACATACTTCCGAACCGTGCCAATCGTAGCTGACGAATGAAATCCAGAACCTCGAACTATTGCTTTTGCTTCATTAAAGACTTTAATTAGTTATATATCCAATTTGCGAGACCTATGATTTAATATATATATATATATTTATCACGTTTATAATACTAACTTATTAATATAATTTATAGAATAACATCCTATTCTATTACATCTTTCTTTTAAAGAAAATTAATTATTTTTAAAATAAATATATTTATAACTAAATAAATAATAAAATGTATGATTGTTAAGAATAAAAAATAGAGATATATTATTTATGTCATCCTTTCAGCGTAGAGATATATACCAAAAAACTTTTAAAATTTTATATACAAAAATATTCGATTACGAATAGCCGAAGCTATTTAGCCAAGGCTTCGAATCGACTAGCTTAACATTTCAGCCGAGTCGATCTCGAGTTTGCTGCCACACGAGCCAGCTAATCGACCGAGCCCGAAGAATGCCAGAGTCGTCTTCTGCTTCATTAATAATCCAACTGCAGATGGTTGTTTGTTAAGTGCTGATTTAACTTCAAGTTTCCTTAAAGACAGTCCCTCAGTGATGACATTGGAGATATTGATAACTAACAAGTTGAATAGTATTCTTGTGCTGATCATCTCAAGAATATAAATGTGCAAGATCTTGGACAAGCTAGCTCACCATAGCGAAGAAATGGGAAATTCAACTAACAGCCATGGCAGTGCCCTTCCTCTTCACAGTTGTGTGGTTAAGAGACGAACCTCTGCTAACCGATTATTCGCCATAGTCTACTCTTTTGCCATCTTATCTCTGCTTTATCACCACTGCATAACTCTACTCCACTCCTTCAACATGGTCTCCCTTCTCATTCTTCTAGCTGATGTGGTGCTAGTTTTCATGTGGACAACCTCACAAGCCTCGATGCACGTGGAAACGGCGGGTTTTCGTCGAACAATCTGAACATTATGCCAAGAATATCAGTGATTATCCGAGGTTGATGTGGTTGACATGCACCGCTGATCCGTATATATTTCACCGGCATGTAAAAGAGAACACTGCTCTGTCTGTACTGCTTATGATTATCCGACGGAGAAGGTCGGTGTATGTATCGGATGATGGAGGTCTCCAAGCTCACCCTGTTTGCTTTCATGGAGGCTGCTAGGTTTGCCGCCCATTGGCTCCCTTACTGCAGGAAGAACAAGATTGTAGAGAGGTGTCCTGAGGCATATTTTAAATCCCATCACTCTTCGTTTGATCCATATTTTGATCAGATCAAGGTAATATATTTCTCTGTATAGAAATTAATCATTAATTGTTTATGCGGGGGTGGAGAATGAAATATCGGGCTGTGATGATATGAGAGTATGAGAGTTAGTGGAGAATGCCGTCCAGACGGGGACCATTCACTGCACTATATCATCAATAATAGAGAAAGTGAAGCTTCAGTAGATGGACAGACGAATTTACACCTCACAATCATCCTCCATACTGGTTCAGGTTTGCTTCCTCTGCTTAGCTGGGATACTGATAGATTACCACATGGCTTCCTCCATAAAATTTACAAGGATCTTTACATTCAATATTCTTTATCATCAATTTCTTGTTAAAGAAAAGGGAAAAAAAATGTCTGCATGGCTCAAGTGGCAAAGGGGTGGGATAGGCACACAGGAGAACAAAGATCGAATCTATTCTCCAGAATAGAGTACTCCAATGAATATGCAATGTGAATAGATGTTAAAAAAAGGAAAAAAAATTCACATGCTCCTAGTTTTCCTCCATGATTACTGTCATTTTCTCTAGTCAGTGCCTCTGTTTTCTTTCTTGTCTTAATTTCTTGACAGACATCATGTTTGCCACCTTCACCTTGTAAGGTAGCATCTTAAATTAAAATGTTGCAATCGGGGGGCTTATTTACATATGATCAGTTCTCATGGTAGATTGATTGAGAGCAGGTTTTGTTGGAGCAAAGTAAAGACGAGGATGTCACCGGCCACATGATGCCCAATCTTGTGTATGTGTCCAGGGGGAAAAGCATGAATATTCCCCACAATTTCAAGGCAGGTGCTCTTAATGTCCTGGTGAGCAGGCTATTATTATATATATATATATATAAGCCATTCTTTTAATTATAGGAGCTTAAATAATCATTACATTGTTTAATTATATATCCTTGGTGAAGCTAAGAGTATCAGGTCATGACCAACGCACCAGTGATATCCAACGCTAGATGCTGATATGTATTCCAATGACCCTCAAACACCTCTTCGTGTGCTGTGTTATCTCTTGGACCCTGCTATGGATCCCAAACTGGGGTACATTCAATTTCCTCAAATGTTCCATGGAATCAATAAGAATGATATCTATGGAGGTCAACACAAATTGGAGTTCCAAATTGAACCCTGTGAATAGATGGATTGGTTGGCCCTAATTATGTAGGTACTGGATGCTCCGCGAGTGAGTCTTCTCTTCGGTAAGCCCGTCATCGAAACCCAGAACCGAACCATCAGGTGAACAAGCCAATCAATTCCAAACAAGTTTTAGCAATGGCACACCATGTTGCAGACTGTGATTTTGAGTAGCAAACCAATTCCAAATGGGGCATTGGAAGTAAGCTTTTGTTAATTGGTTAATTACTTTAATACTGACTGTTTTCATGTTTTTAAGTTAAGAACCGATTGTTTATTAAATATCAGTTTATTCTATTTTATTATTATGAAGAATAGAAATCTGTTTTTGAAAACATTTATCATTTAAATTACAGTACTGCTAGCTAGCCCCAGCTGGTCTGATCCTGTCTGATATGTGTTTTTGGAAACGATTCATGCAGATGGGCTTGGAGGTGGGTATGGGAAAATTGGTTGAGGACTTCACACACAGGATATCTACTACAATGTAAGGGCTGGGAAGTCAATTTTCTGCAAATCCCAAAAGGCCTGCAGGGCTTCTGGGAAATTCACCTTATCAACCTCTCTCACAGCTCAAGAATCAACTAATGATGGTCCAGTCGGTCTCCCCGGAAGTGCCTCTGCAGATACGCTACAGTCCCATCGCCTCCTCTCGGGTAAAGTCCATGAACCCTCCAAGGGCCATGTTGGCGCGCTCACTTCTAGCCTCTCCTCACTTTGTCCATTCCGATTACCATCTATGCCTTTGTCCCCCAGCTAGCTCTGGGTTGCTCAATTCTGCCTCAATCTTCCCAAAGGTAAGCCCTTTCTAGTAATTGCATTATGTCGCAAATATGAATTCATGATTAATTACGAAATTGTATGTGGTCTTAATTACAGGCATCAGACCCTTTGGGTTTTTTACTTTTTACATTATTCCTTTTTCTTTGGTGCCTATGGCAAGAGTGTCTTGAGTTTATGTTAGCTATAACAATCCAAAGATGGTGGAACAATCAAAGGATGTGGACAATTAGGGCCCTCATGCTTCACTTTTGCACTGGTCGAATACTTACTGAAATTCATCGGTATTTCAACGTTCGATTTATGTCACAAGCAAGGCAGTTGAAGAGGAACAAAAAAAGAGATATAACCAAGGGATTTTTTGAGTTTGGGGTCTCATCACCCCTTTTCTTGCCCATAACAACAGCTGCACTGATCAATTTGGCCTCATTCATGTGGGGCATAGTACAAGTGCTTTTCAAGCAAAGAAGCTTTGATGATCTACTTATGCAGATGCTCTTAGCCAGTTTTGGAACAGTGAATTGCTGGCCGCTATATGAAGCCATGCTTTTGAGGACTGATGAAGGAAAGATGCCTTTGAAGATCCCATTAATGTCAATTACTCTTTCATGGACCCTTCTTCCTCTTGGTATCTCCATTGCATTTTAAGATATTTTTCGTAGCTATTTTTTCTGTATCAGCGTCAATCGTTTTACCTTCTTTCCGTATTTATTTTAACTGGCTTATTTTTCTGTACAAAATAATTTAACCACGTTATGTATTCCTGTGGAGAAATAATGAACCAAGGTGTCATATCTTACATTGAACAAAGGGTCCTCATCTCAGTAGAGGCAACGTCCTTGTTTTGTCATAAGAGAAGTTTGTACCAACCAACCTTCACTAACTTTAAGTGACCATCAATAAGGGTAATAGTAGCTCATACTATATAATAATAAGGAATATTTCTTTATGATATGTGGGATAATTTTAAAGCATATTATAAGGTTAAGAAGAGTCCATATTTTGTGTTAGTAAGCTTTCTCCCAAACCAATATGAGATGTGACATAACTAAGTGTGTTCCCAAACACAATTCTTGATTTGGGATTGTATGAGCCGTCATGAATCCTTAGCCACGGATGTCCAAACTCCCCTTATGGGACTGAGTGTGATCAGGACTAATATGAGATGTATACAAAAGGCACAAGCAATACACATTTTACATGATTCGAATATAATTGCTTATGTTCACAAGTTTGTGTCAAGATGCGTAAGGCTATTAATCTAATTCACACTAATTGGGCCTTATGCTGGCATGGTGGTAATTTCCTCACTAATAGCCCTTCTTGAAACCATATATCACTCATAAGTAGATCATAATAAACTTCATCTATTCCCTCTCAAAAAGCATCGCACAACCCATACCTCATGTTGCACTAATATAAACGTAAGAAAATAAAGAACACTATCTTTCAACAAAGGTGTGAAAGGCTTTTAACGTGCACACTTCCTTCAAAGACATCCGATCTCTCGCTTGTTCTTCTTCCGCGCCGTCCCGAAATCTATGATGCGAGAACTTCCGTAAAAGCCCTAAATTTATAACCATGGGGGCCAACCGCGCCTGGAAGTCTTGGATAGGTCGATCATATCCTAATATGACTTAACCTCACCCTTCTATTTTCGCATTTCTGCCTTTTAAGCTATCACTGGTAAAATAAAACTCTGTCAGACGTATGATTCTCTCTTAATAAAAACATGATTTGTTTTCTTTGCACTGGTTCGATAGCCTTAGGATGTCCTGGATTTGTTTTGATTTGATGTTTATCCTCTTGCCAAATCAATCCCAAGCCTATCAGACTCAAGCCTCCCTAAAGTGGTCCTTAGCCTCCAAGCTCACAGACTCACCTCTGGCCCCCACATCGCCGCCTAGTCTAGAGACTTTCCAACTGGACGTCCCTGCATGGTGGGATCGAATCCTCAGTCCTAACTTGCCGATCATATCCTCTTTTAGAATAAAACATGTTTTGTTTCTAATTCTAGTTTGATACTTAGATGTTCGATTTTCTTGATTTGATCTTATCCCTCACAAATCAAATTTATTTACTCCGCATGTTGCTCCCTCAAGTATCTGTCCTCCGCTTGCATAAGCTCACTACAGCCTCATGTCTACCCGCCTCTAGTCCTGACTTCTCTGTCTGGGATGTCCTTATATGGAGGACCTTAAATTCAACATTGGTTCTACCTAAAATGAATGGCATGATAATCTATCAAATCTTTATTAACTCGATTCTATGGCTATCTTTTTTATAAAGCACTTAAGACGAAGATATGAACCATTTCAACCAAACAATATGTGACATAAGGTTTCTCTTCCATTCAAATGAGTGTTGGGTGCATCGATGTATGAGACTCGAGAGCATGATTATATATCATTCTAAAGGGAGACAGCATGATTATATCACTAATAAAGAATACAAAATCATGTGACGCCAATCCCAGGGTCCTCTTCTTTCTTTTCTTTTTTTTTGACCATTGTGCGTTCGCTGCATGTAATACCCCATCGTGTGCACTTGACATGGCTTGTAAATAAGGCGTACGGCCTTCTATCACGACAACCGAGCCACACCGTCGCAATGTAGCCTCATCGTGCTCCCATAGCCTAAGCCATGCATATCAAAGGCTCTCGCCTCTAATCGCCGCAATAGAAAAACTATTAGTCTTGTCCGGGAACCCCTCGTCACACATCGAATTCTCCGTCGACATGAAAAAATTCTCTCACAAGGCCAAACCCTATCGCGACAAGAAATTTTCTATCGCGGAAGAAAACCCATTAAGGCCGAACCTTGTCGCGACATGGAAATTGCCCTGTCGCAACATAAAAACCCTTGGCCTTGACCAAACTCTATTGCAGCATGAAGGGTGCGACACCTGATCTCTTTTCGTGTTCATCTCAATCACGACAAGGAAACCTCTATCACGACAAGGAAACCTCTGTCGCGACAAGGAAACCTCTGGCCGTGACGCCTCACGATAGGTAGCTAAATGTCGCGACATGGAAAGACTATGTCGCTACCTAACAACTGCCTGCAGCCTGAGAACCATGTCACGACATAGGAAGTCAGTGTCGCGACACAAGACCAGAAACTTTGTCGCGACCAAGAATTTGTCACTACCTAAACTCAATCTGCTAAACCTACAACACTCTTTCTAAATTCTTCATCTGCAGACCTCAAGCTCTTTTCCCAAAACACTATAAAAGTAACACATGACCTCTCTCGAATAATAAAGGCAACAGGAAAAACCTGAGAAAAAACTAAACTCGTACAAAACAATTTCAGAATAGAGTTTGATTACAACTCCTTCCTACATACCGTAAAACCCGCCTCACTGCTCTAATTTTACGTATCACAAAAATAAGCTAGGATCCGCCTTCACCATAGTCTCGCATTTCCAGTTCCTCTCCCCGTGGACCTCCAGCACTTGAAATGATTTCTTTTCCCATGACTAGCGAAGCAATGCCCAATAGGAGAAATTCTACGCGATACTCCCACCTGCATACGCAATGCCATAATTTAACATTTATCACCTCGAAAGCAAAACATATGCATTTCTATATGAATGCTCATGTTATGCTAATGTCCCGAGCCCTCACTGGCTCCCTCACACATGCACTCGTCATGTATGAAAAACTTTCATTTCCAAAACAAAATATTTTTGTTTTATATTTCAACTTCTTGGACAGTCTCCAAAAAACCGCTTTATTCAAAAGTCATGTGTCTTTTGTGGGTAACGAGTATCTGTGTGCCCACGCAGCGCCACAATCTTCCGACACTTTAGCGTATTTCCTCACTGCTAGGACACATGTGTCTCACCAAGAATACGTGTGCCTTCACTCACAGGGTGTCAATCCTTCTTGTTACTACCCGACACATACTTTCAAACCAGATCACTTTTAGGAAGTCAGTCCCTTTTCGTAGAGCGCCCAAGCACCATTTGGGGAAACACCAAACACAGTGTTATTTCATGCCATGCACTTACACCCATTTCACGCGATGCCCTCGCGGCATATGCAACGGTAATGCCATTGCTGTTCTTTCATGTTACATGCATGATGAGAACTACATGCAACATTTATGATTCATGGACAATCATATCTACAACATACAATTTACATCCATAATACAACCCATGTAAATACATCAGTTCAACATATACCCACATGATTTTTCACACACTTGCATGTCATTCTATCAAGCAATAACACACAAAACTGGATCTTCATGTTCGCACGCTGCATCGCACATAGTTCTAACATGTCGCCCACGCCCAAATAATACACCACAAAACCACCATACTCAAGCCTGTATTTTCCAGCAAGTACAACCTGCTTCAGAATTGCAGTTCTAAGAACAGAAAGGACCTAGAAACTAGTCCGTAATTGACCAATAGTTTGATCACAATTGTTCTTAAATCAACCCCATCGTTAGGGCTACACCTCGGCTATCGAATGGGTCTCTGTGATGCGACTAACTAGAGTGAACCCTTACTCTAGAGCGCCGTCCAACTTGCTTGACCGTCGAAATCTCACATTAATGTTGGAAAAAATTAGTAGAAAAACTCGGACTTTCAGCATCATTCTTTCTTTTATTTTTTTTTTATTTTTTTTTTTCTCTTTCTCATTCCCACGAACTCACTTTGATATAGTGTGTGTGTAGACAATTCATGAGTTCATCAGGACACATGAACACTGCATGTCTCCTATGCCACTTCCATCTGGTATGGTGGAGTATGACATGTATATGACATTTGACTTCCCATGTGCCAAGTGTCCACTTGTTTGGTGTCACATGGCATGTCCTCGGTCATGTGTCGCCAATTTGCCTTGAAATTCGTGAAATTTCGACTCATCCAAACACAACATCAGCAACTGGATTTCACGAGACAAACTCAATGGTGTGGTCTGTGTCGTTATCCGAGATTTAGAAAAATTCTCAAGCTTGCAGCCTGTAATGTAACGGTAATCTATCATTACACTTTACCTAGGTCCTCACATCCTTCCCCCCTTAAAAGAATTCCGTCTTGAAATTCTCACACACCTACACATACTATCACATGCATTTGCAACATTCATTTAACATTCAATAACTAAACCATGTACTTCCATCCTCAAACAGGAAAGGATAGCTGGTACGCATCGTGTCCTCGCATTCCCATGTTGCCTCTTCTACTCCTCGGTGTTGCCATAACACCTTCACTAGCCCCACAGTCTTATGTCTTAAGACCTGGTCTCAGCTATCCGAAATACGCACAGGTCCCTCCTCGAAGGTCTCATCTGCATCAACAACAAGCTCGCCCCAATCCACTACATGAGTTAGATTTTGAGTATATTTTCGGAGCATGGAGACATGGAATACCTCGTGGACACTTGATAAACTTTGCGATAATGCCAACCGATACGCAATAGTGTCCACTCTCTTGAGTATCTTCGGTTTGATGTATCTCGCAGACGCTTCCTCGTCGTCGAACCCGACACCACCTCTCTGGCAGCATCACTCTTCAAGAAGATGTGATCACTTCTTCAAACCTGTGAGTCGACACACCGTCGGCGTAGCTTTTGTCACGGGCATGTAGCCGTGAGAAGACGCCTCAGTGATCAAATCCACCTTCTCAGCGGTGTCTCTAATCAAATCCGGACTCGTGATGGATCTCTCTCCCACCTCTGTTCAACAAATCGAAGATCGACATGGCCTCCCATATAAAGCCTCATAGGGTGTCATCTGTATACTCGCCTGATAACTCGTTGTCGCAGGCGACCCACCAAGGGCAACACCCTTCCTAGCTACCCTTAAGACCTAAGACACATGCTCGCAACATGTCCTCTAAAACCTGTATGGTCCTCTCCGACTGACCATTTGTGTGTGGATGAAACGCAATGCTCATCATCAATTGTGTCCTCATGCCCTTTTGGAAACTTTTCCAAAAGTGTGCCGTGAATCTGGGAGCCCTGTCCAATACTATGGACACTAGTACTCCATGTAACTGGACAATCTCTCGTACATATAACCTATAGAATTCCTCCAGTGTGAAGGTCATTCGCACTGCTAGAAAATGCCCCGACTTAGTGAGTTGATCCACTATCACCCACACCGCATCATGCCTCTGCGATATCTATGGCAAGTGGGTCACAAAGTCCATCGTGACGTGCTTCCACTTCCACTCAACTACCTCCACGGATGGAGTAGCCCTCGCCGGCCTTCATGCTTATCATTTACCTCGCTGACACACATGAGACATCGTCGAACAAAGTCCCCAATGTGCCTCTTCATCCCACTCCAGTAATACTGGTGACAAAGATTTTGGTACATCTTTGTGCCACCGGGGTGCACTGCAAAATGACAGCAATGGAATTCCCTGAGGATCTCCTCTCTCATATATGCCAATCAAAACCACAACTCGTCCCCCTATACCGAAGATTGTCATTCGCAGATGAACGGCCCACTCTTCATCAATTAACCCATTGTATTCCTGGCCCCGATTGCCATTATCTTTGTATCCTACCCTTGGGTCTCAATCACTCTACTTAGTAGGGAAGACATAGCCACTAAACTCCCCAGAACACCCTTAGATTGATCACTGTACTGTAATCCAAACCGTCCCACAATCTTGAGCATCTGCCACTCTCGAGAAACTACACTAGCAAGTACTCCCCGTGACTTTTGACTGAGTGCATCAGCCACACATTTGCCTTACCAGGATGGTAATGTAAAGTGAAGTCATAATCCTTCAAATACTCCATCCATCTGTGTTGCCTCATGTTGAGGTCCCGCTATGTGAAAAATATTACTTCACTCTCGTGGTCCGAAACACTAAACCCGCCTCGCTCATATAGATAAGGATCGCCTAAATCTTTAAGGCAAAGACTATGGCCGCCAACTCCATGTCATTTGTAGGGTAATTCTGCTCATGATTCTTTAGTTGTCTAGAAACATAAGCCACAACCCTCCCGGACTGCATCAAGACACATCCTAGTCCTTCCTTAGAGGCATCACAATACACTGTGGTACTCTCTGTCCCTGCCTCAAGACTCGTTTTAATCGAGTTGAAGTAAGCCTCATTTCAACTTCGAATGCGCTCACACAAAGGTCATTCCATTCAAACTTGACCTTCTTTCTGGTCAACTCATTATAGTGTCGAAGTAATGTAGAGAAATCCTCAATGAACTTCCTATAGTACCTTGCCAACCCAAGAAATCGCGGTATCTCGGCTACTGACTTCGGCCACTCCCAACTCATAATAGCATCAACCTTCTTAGGGTCTACTGACACACTAAGCCGACACGACGTGTCCCAAGAACTAGCCTCGCAGTTTCAAAATTCACATTTTTCAACTCGCATACAACCGATGGTCTCCCAAAACTCAGAGAACGACTTCAAATGATCTTCAGTGCTCTACCAAACTTTGAGTAGATCAAAATGTCGCCAATGAAGACTACAACAACCGATCCACAAATAGGGTACCAGCGACTCTATGCATGAGATCCATGAATGCTGCTGGCGCGTTCCTTAATCCATAAGGCATCATTGTGAACTCGAATGCCCGCATCGCTTCGAACGCCGTTTTAGATATCAACCTCCCTAATCCTCAACCAACATGGCAACGTAGAGATCTATCTTAAAGTACACTCACACCCTCTCAACCGATCAAACAAATCAATTTTCTGCAAAGGATGTACCGCCGATCGTAACTCCGCCTCGCTGTCGGGAAGTCAATGAATAGTCAAAGGGTCTCTTGTCCTTTTCTAGCAAAGAACCCGAGAGCACCCCAAGGTGAAGTGCTCTGGCCTAATGTCCTTTGTCCAACAATTCTTGTATTTGACCTTGAGTTCCTGCGGCTAACTCAACCGATGTCCTATGGAGTTATAGAAATGGGTGACGCACTGTGGTAACTCCACCGTGAAGCCACACCCCTCAACGGAGGTAATTCCGGTAGTTCATCCAGAAAAACATCCTCATATTCACAAACTACTCGAGGTAAACCCAACTCTTGTCTTGCCTCGTCCTCTAGGATAAGGCTTGCCAACCAATCCATCAACCCGTGCCAATTTGTGAGTCATACACTGCTCAAAAGCATCGGTGGCGATCCCCTTGAAACATAACACAAACACCACCCATGTAGCAAGAATCCTTAAGAAGACAATCAATGACGGCTCTAAGGTACAAATCCGCCCATCCCGAGGATGACATCAAACTCCGAAGGCAAGTCCATAATCTCCCAGTCTGATAGTGAGTAGAATCCGAGATCTCTAACTCATAATCCCGACATATCAAATCAACACTCACCCTAGTTCCTAAGGGAGAGCTTACATGTAACGGCTTTTCCAAGGTCTCAACCTCTAAGCCCAATTCTTTCACATATGATGCAGCAATATAATGAATGCATGCACTGTAATCAACAATACTCTACACCCATAGGTGCGAGTAGAAACGCATCTTGTATAACCGACCGATTTTGCAATCTCGCACTTTACGGTAACGACACGAGACACCCGGTCCCCTCGAAGCTCCATCCTCGTGAGCCTACCCCGCCCTCGACCCATACCGCCTCGCAGACATGGCAGCGCTGTGCCGTACTGAGATCGGAGCATCGGGTTCCTCTAGCCCGCGTGGCCGGGGTAAGAAGGAACAAACAAAGTCAAAGTGTACCTTACCGACTTACTGACCGTACATCTCATAACTCTGGGCAGATCCTCGCCTCGTGGGCACCGACCATGTGCTCCAGGCAATGGCAATGGTACGTCATCTGACCTAACCGGCCAGAGCTCTAATCCGGCCTCGCCCCGCTAACCGGCCCCGTCCCCCGAAACCCCAACGGTAGAAGCCTTATGCTTCTATTTAAACTAGAAGAAGGTTAGCCATCCTTCATTTTGTCAATTAACACTGCGGTTCTGATGCTCCAGTAAGGGCCGTCTATCTCTTCTCTATGACATAGCCGTCCTGGACCATAGAGTCTATGTCTTTTTAGGAGGAACTCTGGCCAAATCTTGCCTCTAAGATGGATAATTCCTTAGACCATCCCCTCAAACCCCTCACTCTGCCACGTCTGGACACATAATCATCCCCCTAAACGTGCTAATTCGATGAACTTAGCTACGTATTTGAGTTAATTTCTCATACTTCTTGTTTAACTCGCTGAACTCCCTTGAGCTCTTGCATGCTGCCAGATGCCGGGAAAACTTACTCATGAAGAGCCTCGAATCCTTCTCCATGTCATCTGCCTCCTGATCCCTTGACTTTAATCCAATCCCACCATACCCGGGACCACCCTCGGGGCCAAACGTAGCTAGCCGATCCTCGTGGCATCGAGCACCCCCATACCTCCAAAACCCTTTTGACTAGTTTCAACCAATAGTCGCCTACCACTGGATCCTCCCCTATGAATATCGGCGATGGATGCGTTATAACATTTGAGGTTACTGTCCTCCCCGACTTTCAATCGCACTAGCCTCGCAATGGCAAAAGAGGCTGGCAAAGACTCCATAACCTTCTACAGCGCCTGCCATTTAAAAACAAAGCGGTGGTCGGCAGCCGCTCTGCGTGGCAACCCCTATGTCCCTTCTCGACTTGCCATCTATGCGCGTCAAATAGCAAATTGAGATTTTCCCCTTTTTTTCCTCTTTGTTCACTAGTATGCATATGCCAATCGCTAATATATGTCAACTGAACTAACATATTTATTCATTCACCGAACCTCTAAGGTTATTTTCTCACGTTAGTGTCCAACATTTCCTATATACTATTTACCAAGTATATAATTCACACAATACATAACACACCATCATGCAGTGCATAACACATAGTAATTCATCAAGATGCACAATGAATGCATGATCTAACACATGCCCATCCGGGCCTCTAACGATACCCACCCCCGACACTAAGCTATACTACTACATACTGGCGTTCAGCTCTAGGTATTTATAAACCCAGTTTTGATACTATGTCATGACAATCTCAAACCTAGGGTCCTTTTTTTTTTTCTTTTTTTTTTTACCATTGTAAGAAGCCCATTACGCCTACGTAATTCGTGCGCGCCTCCTCGACCGATCCGGGCCGTGCATGCATGGCTTTCTATTGCGATACCAGCCGCCACACTATTGCATGCAGCACTCAAGCAGCGTGCATACTTGATCGCACACAGCGCTCGCCTCACCGCCGTAACAAAAACTATTAGTCTTGTCTAACCCTATCACGACATCGAATTCTCCGTCGCGACATGAAAATTCTCTTACCAAGGCCAAACCTTGTCGCGACAAGAAATTTTCTGTCGTGATAAGACAACCCCTATCATGTCGAACTCCCTGGCCGCGACATGGAAATTACCCCCATCGCGACACATGTAAAAAACCCACGGCCCTCGACCAAACTCGTCAGAAAGTACGAAGGATGCTACACTCGACCAGAACACCCCGAAATATACCCTAATAGTTCGAACATGTTTAGGTATAATAAAAAGTAAAAGTATATTTATCCTAATAAAATGAAAAGATAAAAATAAGCAAGAAACTTGAATTAATACAACGCTTAAGGATAAATTAATAAATTACTAATTCACACTCCAAGGGTCATAATATAATAAGTTCATATGCCAAAGTAGAATATGCATAAGTTAAATTAAGAGTAAAGAGAGTCGAGGACCAAAAAGCAATAAAAGAAAGATATTATAATGAAATAAGGAAGAAAAATCGTGGGAAAGAGACAAATGGTCAAGGAAAGAGGAGGAAGTTTCCTCCCGAAAGTGAAATAAAAAAGTAAGGATGCATCAAATGGAAAGATAAAGCACCAAAATAAATATCTAATTTTGGTCTGGAGTAATGAGAGAGCAAAAACCCGATAAGAGAAGAGAAGAGAAAGGAAGAAGAAGAAGAAGAAGAGAAAAGAAAGAAGAAAGATGAGATCATTGTGCATGGATACACATGTCTTCAAGAAGTGGAACTATGATTTTGTGTAGAAAAGCATGGAAACTATGAATATTTATATGAAAACTATGTGTGTGTGTATGGAAGTCTAGTTTTCGTCTGTTTTCTAGATACATGGTATGGAACCTTACTTTGTGGCGCTTGGGGTTTTTGGAAACTCCCAAACTCATTTCTTGTTAAAGGAGTTAAGTGGAAGAGCTCTAAGGCTTTCATAGTGTTTTGGGGAAGAGAGTTCAGCTGCAAGTTGAACTCAAGAAATTTCATTTTGATCATACTAAGAGTCGACCTAGAACGTGTTCAATATAAAATAAGCACCATGGGAGAAGTCATTCTGCAATTGTATTACATCAATTTAACTGACAAGGTGATTAAATTTCACTGGACCTATAGACCAAGGGCGATCTTTACTGAATAGCCAGAAACTACGAGGTCGCCCCATAGAGGTCGCCCAAACAGAGGCCAGCGTGCACTCATCTGCAGGAGTCAAGCACTGGCGGCAAGAGGCCAGCAGACCCTCACAGAGGTCAGCAGATGCAGCAGAGGTCGCCAGACCATCCCGCAGAGGCCGCCAGACCTCATCCCGTAGAGGCCGCCAGGATCATCCCGCAGGGCGCTGTAACTCATCCTCGCAGGCCTGCGACCTCATGCGCAGGCCAGCGTACCCCATCCGTAAGAGGTCAACAGATCTCTCATCCCGTAGAGGCTAGTCAGCTCGTCCAGTCAGATTTGACCACGATGACCCCAACTGGAAGGTCATAACTTCTTCAGTCCGAATCCGATTCAAAGGTTCTAGACTCCATGGAGCACTACGGTACCAAGAATCCATCGACATGCAATGAGGAGCGATATTAAAGCGCCGATGGCGCAGGACTGCCTACCGATCAGCCAACTCGTCTGGGGCCTCAGATTTGATCACGATGACCTCCAACTTCTGCCATAACTTCCTTCTCGGGTCCGAACTCCAATCAAAGTGTTCTTAGACCTCGAGTTTCCCATTGCGTTCAAGAATCCATCGGGAGCATGCGTAAGGAGGAGGATATTGTGTGTCAGACCAAGGTTTACCTTCAGCTCACCGAGGTCGTCAGCTCGTCCAGCCTCAGATTTGACTACGTGATGACCTCCCAACTCGTATGTCATAACTCCTTCATCCGAACTCCGCTTTAGGTGTTCTTGAACTCATGGAAATCCCATTGAGTCAAGAATCCATTCATATGCCTTTTTTGAGGAGGATAGCGGTGTGTCAAACCGAGGTGTATGAACGAGTTTACCGAGGTCGTCACTCAAACAATTCAGTCACTGCCTAGTTGATCTACGTGATATCTCCAACTCGAAGGTCATAACCCTTCTTCTGGTCCGAACTCTTATCCCGCTGCTCTTAGAATCTATGAAAGACTGAGCTGAGTCAAAACACATCGATATGCCCGAGGAGGATATTAGGCCTAACGGAGGTGTTAAATTGAGCTCACTGAGGTCGGGCCCCGCTGTCCAATTCAGGATTTGACTACATATGACCTCCAACTCTGAAGTCATATAACTTCTTCTTCTCGAATCCGATTCGGTGTTTTAGACTCTATGAAAGCCCATTGAGTCAAGAATCCATTGATGCCTGAGGATAGAGATATTAGGTGTCATATTCAAGGTGTTGACCTAGAAGGCTCACCGAGGCCGGTCAGCCTGCCCAGCTTCAGGATGTTTGACTACGTATGACCTCAAACTGGAAGGTCATAACCTTCGTCCGAACTCCGTTGGGTGTTCTAGACTCCTATGAAAGCCCATTGAGTCAAGAATCCATTCATATGCCTAAGGAGGATAGCAGGTGTCAAATTGAGGTGTATGACCAAGTTTACCGAGGTTTCATTGTGGTCACCTAATTCAAAGCTACTTGCCTAGGCTGACTACGCGACCTCCAACTTCTGAAGGTCATGTCCTCGCCGCCCGAACTCCGCTTTGGGTGTTCTCGACTCTACAAATCCCATTGAGTCAAGAATCCATTCATATGCCTCGAGGAGGATAGCAGGTGTCAAATGAGGTGTGGCGACCGAGCTTACCGAGGTCGCCGTCGCCCAATTCAGTCACCGTCTAGGTCGACCACGTACGACCTCCAACTGAAGGTCATAACTCCTTCGCCGAACTCCGCTTCGTGTTCTTCGACTCAGCGGACAACTCATCGAGTCTAGAATCTATAACTATGCTATTAAATGGCATTCGTATCCATACATCCGAAAAATATGATTGTTGTACCAAGTGTACTAATCGGCCAAAGCCAATTGGAATACATGATAAGAAAAAGAAGAGATAGATATGAACAAGAAATAGCAATAGATCGTAGATTTTATATGTGGAGGAGTATGAAGAAAAGAATAAAATGATGCTTCCAGAGAACACATATAATCACATATGACCCGCAAGACCGGATATTAAATGACAAGACATATATGATCAATACTTTGGCACTCCCGCGAGGCGCACACACTTCTATTACGTGGGGGTGCACGTATGCATGACCAAGGCTTTGTAGCACCTCAAGAAGTTTCTCACTTTTATTACGTGCGGTGCACGTTCGCTTTCTCGTGACCAGATCACCTTGGGTATATTGTACTTAGCCCTGCTTCATTCTTTATCTCCTACCCAAAGGTAATAATGTTTATACGTTATCCGAATAAGAAATGATAAAAAAATAGTTGGGACATAAGGGTACCTAAGGGTATTAAAGAAGAAGTCTATGTTCTGGCACCCTATGAGAAATAGGATATATGATAAAGCACAAGTAAAACGTGCATAAGTATAGCAGCAATGCGTATAGGTATATGTCACAAGATATGATAGGACTAATAAAGCATAGAAAATAATATAAGTTAATAAGATATATATATACGAGGAATGAGTACTTGTACATGAATGATAGGCATAGATGAATATAAGAATGAGTAATGCATGCATGATAAAATATATATAGGAATATATGCATTATGGAGAAATATGAGAACTCAGAATATATGAAGTTACAAATATAAGAACTAATACGTGATTTAAAGTAATGATAGTATATATTGCATAAGCAATCATGTAGATAACAATAGTTATTCATGCTTATGAGATATGTACGCAAAATGTATCAAACGATTACGCTCGTAATCCGATCAAGTAGAGGTCGGGATTGGCATGCCACAGAGGGAATAAGTCCGCAACATACAAGCTCCCGCGCTCGATATCATGCCCCGCTTGGTCGATGACATAGATCTCCCGCTTTGATCACTGCGGTCTCCCGCCGAAGTGTCACCACGCTCGGGCCTTTATAAGATGATCACTGCCTCGCATAATGATAACAGCCGCTCCGGCCCTCGGAGCAGACCACTGCTTTCGGGCAGACAAGGAGTGCAAATACGCCTCTCGCCCTTATAAGCCTTTATATCCACTTTGGCATTTAAAGGCATGAAACATAAAATAAACAGGATTTGACTACGACATGTGGAAAGATATGATATGATATGAGAAGCATAGCACTGCTATGTGATGATAAGTTCTGCAACATGAGATCATACAATCCGACATGATATATGAAATATAAGAGTGTAGATCTAAAAAAGTTAATAAGGGAGAGGGCGCGTAATATGAGTAAGTATAACATGAACACAAGATATGAAATACAGATTGATGATAAGTTCGTAACATGAGATTATATAACAGATCCACGTGAGATATGAAAGTTTATGCAATGTAAACGATCCAAAGTGATTACGATAATACAAGACGGGGAAATAAAGATAATGATGATGCAAAGATACGAAAACAAAGACATGAAAATAGAACATAACAAATGGTATAAAAGATATAACCATGAAAGTAATATATGTATAAGAATATGACATGGCGTAGGATATGTAATATGAACCAGTCAGAAAGATAACAGATCAAATGATAAAAAGATTAATAAGAAATATATGATATGAATATATGATAGACATACCTAAATGAATATGGAAGAACATGCTATGAACACATGATTAAATGCATAAGTGCTAAGAACAATAGAGATAAGTAAAAGATGACAAAGCACAGGAATACAATGAAAGTATAGATAGGAGTTATGTCAAAGACAGAACATGTGACATGCAATAGAATAAAGATGATAAATAATAAAAAGTTATATAAATTTGTATAGATATATGAAATGCATATGTATAAGTTTGGTAGTCAATATCGTATATTGTCTACATGCGCATGCTCTACTAAGCGTAAAAGCCAGCACGTGTTCAATCCATGTAGGCAAATGCATGGTAATAAGACAAGATAGAGGACGTACATCCTACATCGCCAGAGCAGGTCGGCTTTAGAGATAGTGCTCACCGCATCAAGCTCGCAATCTTTGATAAGCTTTGTATTAGAAAAAACATGTATAAGTAAATTGACTCGCATAGATAAGATTAATGACACCACTGTGGCAGCTTCTAAAATGAAATGATTTTTGTTATTATAGAAATTGTTTGTATAACCAATGTACGTTATGCTCTCGAGAAAGAACAGTCAATGAGTCCCAAAGATATACCGCGCCCGATTGGTTCTGATCACTAATCTGCCTGATCGAATGGTGTGACATGACCTTCCGGTCGTGGCCATCTCGGGCCAAGGAGCATGAAACCCCATCGCGACATTGTCACGATAGAGAAGCAAAACACTGTCACGACATGGAAAGACTATGTCGTGACCTAACAACTGCCTGCACCCTGAGAACCATGTCACGACATAGGAAGCCCCCTCGGCCGGCGACATAGGAACGTAAACTCTGGCCGCAATCTTTAAACTCTCACCCAAACCCGGGAACGGCCTTTCGGCCCCATCCTTCACCTCTCTAGCTCTCTTCCTTCCCAAAACACTATAAAAGTAACACATTACCTATACACAAATAAAGGCAACATGAAAATTCAGGAAAACCTATTAAACTGTGACGAACAATTTCGTAGAATGAGTTTGATTACAACTCCTTCCTTTACACAAAAACCGGATTACTATCCGCGTCACAAGTACAAAAATAACCCGATTCAGCCTTCTTCACCAGAAGGTCTCGTGACGAGTTCCATCTCCCCTGAACCTCCAGTTCGAAAATGATTGTCCTAATTTACTCGTGAGCAATGCCCAGATAGCCTCCACAAAGGCTACTCCCCACCTAAGTGCACATGCAATGCCATAATTTAACATTTATCAACACCTTGAGCGAAACATATGCATTTCTCACATATAATGCCTCAGCGTCATGCAAATGTTCCCAAGCTCCCATCGACTTGCTACAGCATGCATTGTATGACATCATGTATGAAAAATCCTTCATTTTATAAAAAACAAAGATTTTTGTTTTATATTTCAACTCCTTGGACAGTCTCCGAAAAACCGCTTTATTCAAAAGTCATGTGTCTTTTGTGGGTAACGAGCTTTCCCGGGTTTCACCTCAGGCGTCGTACACTTTCCGACACTTTAGCGGACTTTCACCACTGGACGCATCTGTTTGACCAAGAATATAGGACTTTCACCTGAGGGGTGTCTATCCTCTCTACTACCCGACAATACATAATTTCAAACCAACCATACTCCTGTGACGTCACCTCTCTTTTCGGAGCCCATCATTTAAACACTAAACACGTTGTTCTTTCACGCCATGCACTCACCCCAAGCTTCACGCGATCTCCCCTCAGGCATATGCCGTGAGACCTCGAGTTCTAATTTTCTAAAAAGGGCAGTAAAATGGTCATTTCGGTCAAACTGCACTTTCTAGATCTCGTATGACTAAACCGACTTAACCGTTAATCGCCCTCGTCGAAATCTAGATAACATGCCGACCTCGTCTAATTCAGAGATAGCCCGAATTTCACGCTGAGGCAATTGAAAGAGCCACATGGCACACCCAAGACTCATGAGCTTAAGAGGCCCACGCAATGGACACATGGCATGATGCCATTTGAGGGAAATCCAAATGATGGATAAGGGATATACAGAACCCATGAAGAACAAAGGAAATGACAAGTGGCATGGAGAAGACTTTTCGACCCTCCATCTGCACTACAATCCTGGCTGGGAGGGAAGGGAGAGAGGGAGAGAGACCAAACGAGAAAGATAAAAGAGAGGGATTTAGAGAGGCTCTACCTTCTCTAGGATTCCCACGATCCGACCGTCTGCTAAGCAATAGCTGCTGCTCCTCACGGCAGCATGACTACGCGCGTGGCATTCGCTGGGGAAGCCTCGATACAAATTTAAATAAGAGGTTTTTCTCCTACTTGTTTTACTCACTACAATATAACGCGGATTTGTTAAGGCCTCGATGGCCGTGGCTTCGCCCAAAAGATTTAGACCAAGCGTAAGAAACTCAGGTTTTGGATAATCCACTCGACCATCGCGTGGGCTTCTCGTGGTGATGTCAGGTTGCCTACGAGCGAATAATAACACTGGACAGGATTTTCGCGTGGTAGTTCCAAGATGAATGGGTCGGATTGTATATTAGCCCATGTGAGCTAATTTTATACATGCTATAATTGAATAACATGTGTGTTTGTTAATATATGCATGCTTAGTATATTAACATGGATTGTATAACATGTGTTGAATGTCAGGTGTGTCATTGATCGAGCACTTAGATGGAGTAACCTAAGTAGGTACCACCATCGACATTGCTCACCCCATCGAGGAAACTATTTTGCAGACGAAGACGACCTGGGGATGTGTGTGTGTGTAGGAAGCATCCGAGGCCTTAGAGGCGAAGAAAATGGCCATATGCGTACTTTATTATGGTATTTTTTGCAAAAATCGACAAAGACCAGCTTTGGATAATTTGTATTTAAAAAACAATTGTAATTGAACTCTTTTGTATAAAATATACATTTTGTGTTGTATATTATGGGTCCTATCGGGCCGTTTTTACTACGTATGCGCCCCCGTGTGGGACGCGAGTTAAACATATACCCACATGATTTTTCACACACTTGCATGTCATTCGAATTAGAACAACACACAAACTCGGATCTCTTCATGTCTGCACTAAACAAGAGACATTACGGTTCAAGATGTCAATCTATGTCCGTACCCGACACACCACAAAAACCATACTCAAGCTTGTATTTTCCAAAGAAGTACAACTCGCTTCGTAATCATAGCTCTAAGAACGTAAAGGACGAAACTAGTCCGCACTGACCAACGCTTGATCATAACCACTTTTAACCGGGCCCCAATCGTTGTGCCACACCTCACAATTAATCTAACGGCATCTCTACAAGCGACTAACCGTGAGCAGAGTAGCAACCCCACCTCTTCGAAGCGCAATCCGGGCCGCTTCGACCGCCGAATCCTCGCTTATTCGAATACTTCCAAAAATCGCAGAAAATCGACTTCCTCTTTTTCCTTTCTTTCTTTCTCCTTACTTTTTTTTTTCCTTTCTCATTCCTGGCGAACCTACTTCTTTGATCTTAGCGTAGTGAGACCCTCTTTCTCAATCATTGCATCATGGCAATCATCATGCCATTTGTCTCCCATGGTGGAGTATGACATGTATATGACATTTGATCTCCCATGCACTGCTGGCCCACTCGTTTAAAGGTCATTACTAAGATATGTCCCTGTGTCATACGTCATTAATTGCCTCGAATACTGTAAATTCCTAATCGCCGGACCAACATAATTCGACTACGCTAATTAAATTTCACGGTGACGAATTCAACAGATGACATGCCGTCAAGTATTCAAGACTATCCGAAGAAAATTCTGCAGTTTTTAACTTCAGACAGAACTGTAATCTATCGCTACATTTTACCCTTGACCTCACAACCCGACATAATTGATTATATCGGTTACATCTTTTATGTAGACACAATTTTGCAACACAAATAAGACAGATGAGAAATGAAATAAAACAAAATCAATTTCTATTCATTTTGGGGAAAAAATGGTACAAAATCATTTGTAATATTATTTTCAATAAAGAAACAAACCCTGGCGATATGATATCTCCATATGCTTTAAGTACACAGTCGATGAACAATACTTATTGCTTGAGTCTTTTCCGTTTTGGATATATTTAAATTATTTTGAAAAATTATTAAAATGCTGAATTAAAATGAAAATGTAATATTTAAATTAATAGTGCTTTATTTTAAAAACCTTTAAATCAATGTCATACTCATTTATCATGATATTAACTTAAAAATTTTTAAAATATTTCTAATATCATAATCATTAATCAAGATAAAAAAAATTTCAATCCCATAATCAATAATTACGATATTACTTTTCTTGCAATACGTTAATTTTAAGTATTATTTTTAATTTTCTTGATAATTTCTTTTTCAAAATAAATATTATATATGTCCGAATCTTCAAAGTAGAAGCATACTGTCGGTATGTTTAATTCAGATCTTTCACAAGATTCCAAATAGAGACTCCCAATTTCTGCAAGTTGCTGGTTTTGGCTTACATCACATCACAGGTGATCTCACTTAGTTAGTTTGTGTCATATCGCCATTTTACAGAGGAGTACCACAAACTACAGTACGATAATAATACAGTACCAATTTTGTCTCTGGCAGCTTAATACAAATTTAAAAAAAACAAAACTACAGTACGATAATGACAGTACCAATTTTCTCTCAAATTAATACAATTTTTTTAAAAAAAATTATCAAAATGATTTGAAAATCAAATTAATTGTGAGTGTTGTGTCTTTATATTAGGACCAGTATGTACTCTTGAATGCCTGGTCGATTTTTCGTCGAAATTTTGTTTTTCTAGCACACGAAGTTAAATTCGCGCGAAAAATCGTCGAAAAAATCGCGTAAAATCGCCGATTTTTCGACGAATCCGAAAAATCCGATTTTTCCGAAAAACCGATTTTTCCCGAAATTTAGGTAAATATAGTTTAGGCTCATCAAGGAGGAGAGAACAAAAAACGGGCCAACCAAAGCTTCGAATTAAAAAGTGGGTATTTCCTCAGGAAAATACCCACGTTTCCGATTAAAATAAAATTATATTTTTCTCTCTACTCTCTCGGTCACATCTATCCTCCCTTTACCTCTCACTCCTAACTTCTCAAAAAATACTCAAAAAATATTATCTTTTCCTAAAATTCTCGATCAAAAAAATACGAAAAATTTATTGGGCTGCTTCAAACCTCATCCAAAATACCCTCGGGGTTTCGCACCTTAACTAATAAACCATTGATTGCACTTATTATATGGTGCAAACTTTTTTTATATTATTTTAGTTATTTTATTGTTCATAATCTTTTTATAATATTTTATTTATTTTACATTATAACTTATAATATTTATAAATCAAATATTAATTTGAAAAGGAAAAGAAATAAAATAATATCATTTAAAAATTTAAAATTATAATATACAATATTTTGAATCTCCTCATTATCTACATAATATTTATAATAATAACAAAAACAAATAAATAATATCTCTTTAACATAATAATCTAAATAATATATTAAATATAAAATATTTAATTTAATAATTACTAATCAATTTGATTTTTAATATACCTAATTAAGATATGAATCATTTCATAATCTATAATTAAAATATAAAAAAAATTTAATAACCGATATTTTTGTAAAATATCCAACGATATTTTACCCCGACATCGATATTTCGATATTTCCGTAAAATCCAATTACCGATATATCCGTGTTTACCGATATTTTGATCCTTGATTAGGACCCACTCCTTATTAGATTCAGCACTCGTACTAGCCCATGGCTTCACCAGTATCATGCATTAGTCTAAACCGACTTATCATATTAAAATCATATGCGAATTAATTAAATAAGAGAGTTTTAAACCCCATTTATGATCCCGAATCACGATCATTCTACTCATATACGAAAAAGTTTATTATATAGAGATGAGATACAAAAATATATTTATCCACGGATTTCCTAAGCCTAAACTTCTTACGCTTCAAAAAACATAAATCCTAATAAGGGAGGATTAATTCGATAAGGAAAAAGATTTTATCACAAAACACAAAGATTATCTTCTCTATAATCAAGAGAGAAATTCGAGTATAAAAAATGTAAAGACTTACGACGAAAAGTACGCAACTCAATCTGCAGACTAACTCCTTTCTTCACCATTTTGTCGACGACCACTGGTTAGACGTCGGGTACACCACCGCTGGACCATTTTGTGGTGCCATCGTCGATGCCCCAAAGCACATAATCCATGCGTGACAACAATTGACGCCATCTGTGGGAATCGAACAAAAAGTCTCATCGACAACGTGCAAGAAGCCAAGCCACCTTGACTTTGCCACCAAGAACTCCAACCCGTTCCTGGCCCCATGACCGACTAAGGACACAGCTTGGTGGCCGAACAACCCATGGATCCAGCCATCCAAGATCACTCCCTCCATTGACGCCGTAACATGGAGAGAAAGCAGAGGAACAAACAAGAAAAAGGTTTGCTGAGTCAAGAAAGTCAGCGTTGAATGCTTACAGCCATGAGAATGACCGGGGCCGCGAACTTCTATCAAGAAAGCAAAGATCCTGGCAAGGTATTATCACAAAGTTTTCTTTTAAACATTCTTCTTTCAATCTTTGCAATAACCCACTTTCAAAAGTCCAGATATGACTGATATCCTACTAGCACTCACAAAAGTCTAGATATGTCTGATATGATGCCGCACCTGCCAGTCCAGACATGGTTATCGTTTCACCGCATTTTTAAAAGTCTAGATATTGTCGCCCCACTGACATTTTTAAAATTCATATATGGTTAAGGCCCTACCGGCACTTTCAAAAAGTCCAAATGTGGCTCCAAGTCCTGGCTGAACTTTCAAAGTCTGGGGGAGCAGCATTCCTATTTTCCGGCACTTTCAAAGTCCAATGAGGCTCCTGTGCCTGGGCGTAGAGTCCAAAATCTAGATGTGGCTCTGCACTGTCAGCATTTCAAAATCCAGATGTGGCTCCTGCACTGGCTGGGCACTTTCAAAGTCTGTGATGAGGCTGCTCCTGTACCAACATACTTTCAAAAGACCATGTGTTCTTAACCCGTGACACTTATCAAAGTCCAAACTGCTCCAACCGGCCCACCTCAAAGACTCAGAGAAGCCTAGCATGGTCGACACTTATCAAAAGTCTAGACATGATCATGTCCCGCTCGAAATATTTCAAGCCCATACATGCACATCACTCACGACATTTTAAAAAAAGGCCTAAACATGATCATATCCTGGCATTTTTAAAAAGCTCAGATATATCACGCCCCGGGTCTAGATACTTCTCTCTCTTTAAAATAAAAAGTCCAAATATGGTTGATGTCCTATTAGCACTTTCCAAATATTAGACTCTGCTCTAGCCCACAGGCATTCACTCAAGTCCGTATATGTAGTTGATGGTCTCGTCATACTTTCTAAAGACCTGTAACGGGCTCTTAGCCCGGCACTCAATAAAGTCCGATATGTTTGATACTGCACTTTTCCAAAGACCGTACAAGGGTTTGTATTTCATTGCACTTACAAAGTCCGTATATGGTTGATGTCTTCATGGTTACTTTCCAAAGATCAAATCAGGTTCTAAGCCTGGTCGCACTTCCAAAGACCAAACTCAGGTTCTCATGATTGCTTGCACTTTCAAGGCTGCACTTCTGCTCTAAGCCCGCTTAACACTTTCAAAGTTCGGGATGAGACTCCCAAATTGACCGGGCATTTTCAAGAGACCAGATCGTAGCTCTAAGCTCATCGACACCCCAAAAGACCGTATGTGCCTTTCACAGTACCTTCAAAGTCTAGATGAGGGCCCAACCTACCGCATTTTCTAAAGCCTAAACTTAGTGGCTCTGGAAGTCCGTGGTTTCACGCTTAAGAACACTTTCAATGTCCGCGCTTGTTACCTGCACACAAGTCCTAAGTGATCTATCCATCCGGGCAAGCACAGACAAAAGTGGCTCAGCCACGACATATGCCTAAGCACAAAGAAGGGTTTCACTTTGTCAAGAGCCAAAGCCCATAACAAGGCTCGCTTACTAGCCCATGTGCAAACCCTCGCTATGATGCACCTCGACGACCATCGCTTTAATGGCTACTAGGACCGGGCCTAAGGTCTGCAAAGAACTCTGGAGGAAATGGTGAAGTCAGTACCAACTTGTCAGGACCATTTAGCCTATGGGCGCATCCACGTCGCAAATCCAACAGCGAGGTTAGACAATGCTCTTTCTCCTCGACCGGCTCACTAGAGATTGGGTCCACCTAATCCATGAAGACCTTCTAGTCCTCATAATTCCAAACTTTCGATCTATCCAACCTTTTTGCCTCTTCTCTTCACCACTGGGGTGTCAGCGCGTAGTCTGCTTCTTCCAAAGGTGACTAATCTGCCTGATTTAAGCTAACCAAGGCCTTTTCAAATGATCTTAACTTGAGATATTCTGAGCGACCACTTGGAGAAGAGCTACTCCTGGATTATTCTTTCAAAATATCAACAAGAACAAAATGTTCACCCCGATGCCTCTCGCAACTACAGATGACAGGGGCTATGTAAGGAAAAGGGTTGGAGCCTAACTCCTGCAAGTTTTCACTAACAAGAGGAGCTCGTTGCGCTCCCTCTCAATGATCTCGAGCAACCGACTAATGTTGAGAAACATGTAGTTCACACTCGCTTTGTGTCCAAACACACGTTCAATGCATGTATTAATTCTCCCTGTCCCTTCAACTTTCCACTGTTTAAAGATCATTTTTCCTAATCCGGAAAGAAGCACCAACCTTCCACGGAAAAGGAGCATTGTGAGATACGTGGCCTTTAGGACTCAGACTCACTCACTCACAGCCCACCATTGGCCCGCCGCCCGCTCCGCATCAAGCAAATGCCCTGCTTCTGGGCAGCCCATATTGCAAAATCATACAGAAACTAACTAAACGAGAGAGTTTTAAACCCCATATAACCCGAATCCTCTACCGCCATCCACCATATGGAAAGTTTTATAGATAATATAATGTGGTCCACTGGGATTCCTAGTTTCCAAATCCTACATCTCAAAACATAAATCCTTAATAAATAGAGAATTAAATTCTTATTAAGGAAAGAGATTTTATCACCAAAACTATGAGGATTTATCTTCCCTATAAATCAAGGAGAAATTCGAAGACATAAATATAAACACTCCCCTAAGGAGGGAAAAAGGTATGCACCCAACTCTAACTCCCTTTTTTTCTCTCTTCTCGCATCTTTTCACTTAATCATCTGAGAGACTGGCCAACACAATCGTCGTCGACTTCCCTTGCACATGTTTACATCGCGCCACTACTACCCTGAGGTCGCACGATCCAGTGATCTACATTAATTTCTAAAATTATGCGTCTACCAAGTTTAAAACTTTTCTTAGTACCTTAATCTATGGGGTACAACTTAACCTAAAAAATTTCTAATGTAATAATCAATGGTCAGAAAGATTAATTTAAAAAAAAAAAAAATCAACGTCAGAGTAATTAATCACGACATTACTTATGAATGCTAATTAGTGTCAATAGTGACCTAAAACTATACTCACACTATTAGTGTCTTCCATGAATAAATAAGAGAATGACATTTACAGAGGTGGACATGCATATAGTAGTGGACCAAAATCAAGCCAATGGAATTGATGGATTGCCTGTAGTGGACCACACAGATAAAGCCACACATATAGTATTAATTTATATGTATCATCAACCATCTATGTCCAGAACCAACAAATCAATGGCAGGCAGCCACCCCCTTCCTCCTCTTCTTTCACACCAAGAAGCTAATGGCCTGCCGGCGTAAACCGAGCATTTGCACTTGTCTACTCTTGTGCTATCTTAGCTCTACTCTATCACCATTTCATTGGTCTACTCCGTTCCGCCTCCATGGTCTCCATTTTCCTTCTTCTGGCTGATTCAGTCCTAGCTTTCATATGGGTGACCACACAGGCTTTGCGGATATATCCGACTTATCGTCGGGTTTTTGTTGAACACCTTGAGCATTGTTATGAAGGAGAGTGAGTATCCGGGGCTGGATGTGTTTATATGCACTGCTGATCCATACAAGGAGCCACCTATGGGTGTGGTGAACACAGCTCTATCTGTAATGGCGTATGATTATCCGAGAGAGAAGTTGTCGGTATATGTATCGGATGATGGAGTTCCACTCACTCTCTTTGCTTTCATGGAGGCTGCTAGGGTTCTCCTCCCACATACGCAATGCAGAAGAACAAGGTTGTGGAGAGGTGTCCTAAGGCACACTTCTCTTCGATCCTCCAACACCCATAGGTTCCCGGAGACTGATCAGCTTCAGGTGAACATTAATCATATGATTTATTCTACAGGCTGCAATCTTGTCACAACCCGAAATGAGATATAAAGTTTCTTTTGGAATCCACCTTTTAATAAATATGCTTAAACTATGTAACGTTATTAACTTTATATATATATATATATATATATATATATATATATATATATATATATATATATATGTGACATCTAATCATCTATTCACTTTCTGTATTCTTTTTATTAAAAAGATTCCAGCCTGGTTCCGATTTATCTATTCCATCTTTTTTAATACATTTAGCTTGGCTACTTCACTTTCTATTAATTTTAATATAATAAAAAAAAAAAAAAACAAATATAATAATAAAACCATTAACGTGTTAAGCAATTGTGGAACCAAAATGGTTATGTCAATATGCGTGTAGATGATGTGTACTGGTAGAGTATGGGAAGAGGGTGAGAAATTTTGGTGAAAAGTGGGAGATAAGCCATTATTATATCACTAAGGAAGAAGAAAGTGAAGCTCTCAGCAGAGATGGACAGAAGGATTCCTACCTCAGAACCATCCTCCAGTAGTTCAGGTCTTCCTTTTCTTCATGGAACTTCTTATTATCAGTCAGTCATGAGCAGTCTGTCAGAAAGAGCATGTCCCCTCATATCTACACTGCTCATTCGTAAAGGAATTTTAAACTGGAAATTTTCATTTCCAAGATCATAATTTTCAATATAATTACTTAATAGCATCATAAATTTGGAAATAATCTTAAAGTATCTTTTAATGAAAATTAATGAGTCTACACATTACAAGCCCCTGGAAAACAGGTACTATTAGAGAATAAAAGACAAGGATGTCAGTGGCCATGGGGTGCCAGCAAGAGGTACACGCCTGAGAGGTGCAGAGATTCTCCCCACCATTTCAAAGCTGGAGCCCTAACGTCCCTGCAAGATTTACACCCCATGCTTCGTCAAAAACCAAAACAAAATTACTTTTGTCACCTTACTGTTACTGTCCATTTTTGTTCTTTAATCATCCCAATTCACACAATTTGCATAAATTTTGAAGCTCCGAGTATCAGAGACCATGACAAATGCAACTTCACTGATCCTGACCCCGGTATAGTGACATGTATCTCCAACGATCCACACAGCTCCTGCGGGCGCTGTGCTACCTTCTAATCCTCCATGATCCAGAAAACTCGGGTACATTCAGTTTCCCCAGATTTCATGGAATCAACAAGAATGATATTTACTGGTGGTGAATGAGGCATATCTTTCTGCGACGATGGTTTGGAATGGATGGACTAGCCGGCCCGATGTTTATCGGCACTGGATGTTTTTTTTCCGCGAAAAGTCTTCTGCGGTGATCCATCAAAGTCCCTGAAATGTACCAGAATCGGCAGGTTAGCCATTCGACTGAAGTCTAGGGAAATTTTTAAAATGGCACACCATGTTGCAGGCTGCAAGTATGAGAACCAAACCAAATGTGGTGGCTGACTAGTATTCTCACTAATTTGTATATTTCACAATTTTTTGAGCATCACTAGATTCTTTTTTTTTTGTTTTCTAAGATTTTGCAGATAGGTTTTAGGTGCAAGACACTTAAGAAGGACTTGTACACAAGCTGCCTGCTGCAATCTGAAGGATGGAAGTCCGTTTATTGTAATCCTAAAAGGCCTGCATTTCTAGGAAACTCACCCATCAACCTCCATGATTTTCTGAATCAAGCCATGAGATGGTCAGTTGGCCTTCTTGAAGTTGCCTTATCCAAATATAGCCCAATCACCTATGGGGTCCGATACATAAGCCTCCTTTCAGGGCTATGTTTTGCTCACTTAACCTTCTGGGCGATTTGGGCGATTCCAATCACCATCTATGTTTTTCTCCCCCAGTTAGCTCTGCTCAATTCTAGCTCAATATTCCCTAAGGTATGCTATATCTATGCATTCATTACTTCATCATATAGGGAAAAAGCAAACAGAGTCGCTCTACCGATTTCAAATAAAAGCTGTTAATATATAAAAGGGAATACATTATTCGAAACATATAATTAAAAAATAATTGGCTTATAAGAAGAATATCTCTATCCAATCGTAAAGTGACTATCTTAATTCAATTATTTAAGATAGCATCTACCAAACAGAATAATACATCTACTGGTGCCCCAATAATTTTTTTAGCGACACGTTTAATCACGATATTTCTATTCTTTATTTACTTTTTTTGTCTTTATTTTCAAATCAACATCATGATACATACTTTTCCCATCATATTATCCAGCCTGATATCTACTAAGAAAATTCTACATGGTTTGCCAGACAACAAACTTGGTTTTGGGTGTATGGAGCCTATGGACAAGAGTGTTTGGAGTATATATTATCCGGCGGGTCGATACAAAAGTGGTGGAACCATCAGAGAGCGGATGATGAGGGGAATATCGGGTTTCACTTTCGATTGGTTGAATTTTGCCAGAAGTCCGTTGGATTTCTTCATTTGGGTTTAATGTACGGCAAGGTGGTTGAAGAAGAACAAAGCAAGCGATACTCAGAGCAGGATCTTCGAGTTTGGAGTCGCATCCTGATCTTTTCTTGCTGATAACTCACAGCTGCAATAATCAACTCTTGGCCGCACTTATCCTGTATTGCACAAGCCTGGAAGCAAAGAAGCATAGAAGATGTGTTTATTCAAATGTTGTTGGCTGGTTTTGGAGTAGTGAACTGCTGGCCAGTATATGAAGGGATGGTGTTGAGGACAGATGAAGGAAAGATACCTAGGAAGATTACATTCATTTCAATTATTCTTGCATGGGTTCTTTACTTGGTATCCTCCTTTGTACCCTTAATGGATATTTTCTGTGTCTCCACAAATATTCAACTTTTTTTGCTGCTGTAATGTATGGTTGAAGTGTGGTTGTGACATCACTAGTTGGTGATTCAAGTCTTATATAATGTATGCAGCCCTACAATGGGCCTGGACCCCCACCAATTATTCATAATAGACTTCTATTTTCCTTTGGCTTGAATATTGTGCAGGAATGACTTTGGTAACACAAAAGTCGGACAGATAGAACCAAAAAAAAAAATACAATTGTCTTCATTAGTGGAAAAAGAGCTATAAAATCCTTTTTGAAATTTCCTCAAGCAAAAAAAACAAACTTCTAATTTGATCTCGACCCATAACCTAAGTCCAAGTTGATAGACACTTGGTCGATCTTCAGTCTAGATTCATCGAACTTGAACAAAAATTACAAAACATACTTGTCTTTGTGCTTGATCTTATCTCATTAGATTACAAGGACTCCCCCCAATAATTTCAGTAAATTAATTAAGGTTTCTTTTTACCGTTTGGACCTCTTTTGAATTCAATAATGATATCATGATTTGGACCCAAGTAGTCATTACATGACACACGTGGATGCAAGGCTACAGCCAAAGCCTCCCAATTCTCATAAAACGAAAAGCACTTACGAGCCATACTACAAGCAAATGTTAAAATGAAGTTAACTTCATGAACTATTAACTACAAAGAATTCATTAGCTTATCGATAAAAATTACCGACGGATTAAATTCCGTTGACAATTATTAACGAAATATTAATACATATAAAAAATTCATCGGATGTGTTGTTCCTGCAGTAATTTTCGCATGCAGAGGCGTTTTAGGTACCATTTAACTAATACCCACGGAAATTACCGGGCGGAAGTGTTCCTAGTAAATTTTTATCTATAAAGTACTACTGATTACCCACGGATTTTTACCGATCGATTTCTATAAGAATTACACTCATAAAAATTCACACTTAATTGACTAAGTGTTCCGAGGTAAATTTTACTCATAAATTAACCACAGACACGCATGCACTTACCAACAATAGTCTTCGTGAGGTAACCACACAATAAAAATCTATATTTACCAACTATGTCTCATAGGTATATTTTACCTATAAATTACCTACAGACATCGACAAGCTACTCCACTAACACTCGCCATGTTTTTTGAATTACACTATAAAACACCCACTATTGATCGACATCGCTGCTCCAAGAGGTAAATTTTACTCATAAACACAATTTTAACATTACCAAACTGAATTCTTATAAAAATATCATTTGGAAGATTATCCTTAATCATACTTAATTTAATTACACTTGAAAACAATTTAACATGTATATTATTGTTTATTTAATTATTTTTAAAGATTTTTTAAATATTTCATGTTTTTAGATGATTTTTGAATCTTATTAATATTTTTGTCCATCATTTTATTTATTAATTATTATTATTATATATTTATATATTATTTATTTTTATTTGAAGAATTAGAAATTTAGAAATTAGTTTTTTTAACATTATATAAGATTTTGACACATTTTGCCTTATTTAGTTTGTAACCCATAATAAAGTTTCACAAAATCATTCACAAAATGGCTGCATTACCACACTGTTGCCCAGAACTCCTAATTATTGACCAAATAGGTTGAATACTTGCTTACCGCCTCCACTGCAGAAGCCCCTTCTTCCATCGCTTTCTTACTTCGTTTTCGCCTCACATTTAGCGTAACCCCTAACGTTGTGGAAGATCGCTTCCTCAAATCGTGATTTATTTATTCTTTGAACAAAGTAATCCTTAGTCCCTACTGCAAAGATATACTAAAATAATCCCCCATTGTCCAACCCCTAGGGTCATTCTTCATCCCCATAATCAAGAAGAAAACCTCAAACTAAGTGCCTAGGGTTTCATTTTCATCCAACAAAATCATTTCTTCTGATTCTTTTCGAGCATCGCTGATGATTTCCGCCTACATTATCAAGTGGCATAGAGGTTTTTAATAAGATGATGATTTCTAACCTATTAAATAGTAAATAAATCAATACTATAATAGAAATAAAGATAGAAAAACAAACAACTAAATACTTTAATACTATTAAATACATTATTTTCTTTCGAAAACTGTCACTATTAAGCATCATTAAAAAAAAGTTATATTAAACACTAAAAAAAAAACAAACGATGGCGTTTTAGTTGGCATGATATTATTAGAGACTCAAATTGAATTATTAAAATGACAAGAATAGACATTTAGGCAAATACTTACAATTATTGTGAAAATGTGTGGCTTTTGAGAGACTTTATGTTTGCAACGCATAATGCTTCTTCAAACCTATGTTAAAGGGGTTCCAAAGTAATAATCGATTGTTATCATAAAAATGCACATACATTGTTCAATCATTTTTCAAATTAAAGATATTTGAAAATTTTCTCAAAATCTAAATAATTACAATTATTGTCATATTTGTAGAGTAGTTTAATAAACTACTAATTTTTTTAGTTAATAAAGGTATAGTAATAATTCAAATATTTAGTTATTGAATTTTTAGGATATAAAATTTTGAATTTGGAAGATTATTATGGATTATATTTTAATCGACCTCTAAGTTTTATCGTCTACAGTCTTGTATTTCCAAAAAAGAAAATAAAAGTATAAAAACAAACGTTAACCCGATTTTTTAGTTTTGTTCCAAATCAAGCCTCGCACATGATTTTCAGGGCTTTGTTATTCTGAATGGACGGATAAGTGGATTTCCAAGGTCAAAGAAGGCCAAGATCTCTGGAAGACGAGCTTCAACTTCTCAATGAATATGTAATGCTTTCTAGGTTTTTCTTCTTTCTTGTTTGCTCCTCTGAAATCACCCAAAATTTGATTTTTTCTAATTATGTTTTTATTTCTTTGGTGTTTTGGTAAGTTATTTTAGATTAGGCACTAGATGAAAAACTAAATTCTCCTGGTACCTAATGCCGCAGTATGGCATGGTTGGCAAGCTTAGGGGTTTTTTTTTTAAGAGCTCACATATCGCTTTCTTCCGCTTTTCTGCAACCAAACTAGGGGAAATGGATTTAGGCTCTCTCCCATTTTGAAAGAAAACTAATAGATCTCTTGTATACATCCATCTCAAGCATTTGTTTGTATCATCCGGCATCATATTGGATGTATAGATGGAGGATTTATTGGCCTGCTTGCATTAACAATGTAATAGAAGGAAAATTATGGATTCCTCGAAATTTAGGATGTTTGGTGAAAGGGGTCCCCGCTTGTTCATTATAATTGTTCCAATTGCTCTTCGTAGGATTCTTACATGTTCAAGAGGCTAGGGTTTAATCCTTCACTTATCTTCTCGAGAGGAAAAATTTATAAAGAGGGTAACCAGTTACCCGACTGCACTCCAGCTTTGAAAAACCAAGGTATGTCAATACTAGAACTAGCCGACCAAACTTAAAAAGGAGTGTAAATATGGAACATAATGGGTGGGAGCCTTCCGATGCTAAGTTTGTTAAATGAGTTCTTTTTCGCCCTCACACATCCAGTGGTAATTCGTCTTTCAACTTTTTGACTCTCCGCTTGGATGTGATCTAGCAATTCCTTTGCGGTACAAATGTGGCCCCGACCGAACCATAGATGTTGAATCGGATATAGCATTTAAATTACACCTAGAGGGCCACCGATATGGTGTGAACTAACCTTAAGATGATTATGTACTATCTCGCTATCAAGTAAAGGCCAACTGATGTGGATGGCAAAATAGAGAGAAAAACAAGTGAGGAACATTCTTCGACAAAGGAACCACGAAGAGAAAACAGAACGCATCATAAGTGAGGTAGTTTGAGATTGAGGTTCTTGGTGAAACACATTGCAAATTCGTCCGCAATGTTGAGAGAAGAGCCATTTCGCATCGCGGTATGAGGTCTTTAAAGAAAAGCCTAAAAATAAAATTATAAAACCATGATGGAATTAGACATAAAGTGTTCAAATATCATACCAATATGGATAAAAAAAGCTCCATTAGGTTTCTAATCCAGAGAGTTTTTAGGGTTTTGCCGCCCCCAACCCTACCCTCAACTAACTATCTTGCTCCCACTATTTCAATGTTGGGCAAATTAAATTTGAGGGACTCGAAAAATACCCCACCTCAACTGAACATTTTCGCCTCCCATCATTTCAATGCCGGTGCAATTAAATTTTGAGGGACCCTGAAAATTTATTTAAAATTTTACACTTCCTTGCTTATATTTGGGGCATGTTTATAAATTGTTCTTGAATTTAGTGTTTTTTTTTCCTTCTTGTTTTTGAGAACAAAAAAAAATGTTTTCATACACTTTAACCAAATGTGCCATTAGTCTCGACTTTTCATGGGATAGATAAGAATGATAATTATGGAGGTCAACACAAATTAGTGAACCAAATTCAAGCGAAAAGGCTCTTGATGTCAAGCTCGAACAGTAAAAGAGTGAGTTGGGAAGAATACAATATTGAATCCTTGTAAGAACATAGTAGATAATAATATAATGTAAAATGTAAAAGGAATAAAAGTAGAAATAAAATAAAGTGAATCCTCATGAGAAGAGCCATTTCAAGATCGCTGCATGAGGTCTTTGAAGAAAAGCCTAAAATAAAAATTATAAAACCATGATGGAATTAGGACACAAAGTGTTCAAATATCATACCGCTAATATGGATAAAAAAAGCTCCATTAGTTTCCCAATCCGTGAGAGAGTTCTTTAGGTTTTGGTCGCCACCCCCAACCCCACCTCCTCAACCAACTTTCTTGCCCCATCATTTCAATGCTAGTGCAATTAAATTCCCCTGAGGGACCCCGAAAATACCCCCACCTCAACCAACTACTTTTTGCCCCATCATTTCAATGCTGGCAATTAAATTTGAGGGACCCCCGAAAATCTATTTAAAATTTACACTTCCTCGCTATATTCGGGGCATGTTTATAAATTGTTCTGAATTTAGTGTTTTTTTTTCCCCTTCTTGTTTTTGAGAACAAAAAAATGTTTTTTCATACACTTTAACCAAACAGCCATTAGTCTCCTCGACTTTTCATGGGATAGATAAGAATGATAATTATGGAGGTCAACACAAATTAGTGAACCAAATTCAAGCGAAAAGGCTCTTGATGTCAAGCTCGAACGGTAAAAGAGTGAGTTGAGAAGAATACAATATTGAATCCTTGTAAGAACATAGTAGATAATAGTATAATGTAAAATGTAAAAGTGAATAAAAGTAGAAATAAAATAAAATAAAATAATAATAATAATAATAATTCAAGCCAAGGCATTGATGGATTGGTTGACCTATCTATATATATTTGTGGCTCAATATTATCAACCATCCATCTCCCTGACCACCAAAGCCATGACAGTAGCCAACCCTTCCTCTTCACACCAAGATGCTTATGGCTCGCCCGCATAAACCGAGCATTTACACTTGTCTACTCTTGTGCCATATTAACTCTACTCTATCGCCATTTCATCGTCTACTCCACTCCATAACTCCATGGTCTCCATCTTCCTTCTCGTCGATTCAAATACCCTACTTCAAGTGGAAGACCTCATGCCGCAGATCGCTCTCAGCACTGGCCGATTCCTGGCATTTGACTGCGCGTAGTAGTACCCTGTCTCTCGATTTCACCGCCACGAAGTTCGACATCGGATACCCTCCGGTGAAATCAATCAAACTCTAGATAAATCGGTCAAACTCGCCAACCAGATCGAGTTTTCGAAGTTAACTCCACAACCCTCGAATCAAAATTTTTTTTCTTTGAATAAAAATAATGAAACTCGTGGATCCCCCTTCCAAAATGCAAATATTCGAGATCAGAAAAAGCAAAAGTTTGAAACTTTCACTCATAGATGAGAAGATCAAAGAAGAGAACCCGATTTTCTTCGACGGTAAATCAACCTTATTTTCTGGGGCAAAATTGACCTAATTTTTTCTACAAATCAAGCTTTATCATTGAAACGGGGTTTTGGTTGTGTCATTGGTTTAATCCTTTTCCTCCTCCAAATCTCTCCCTTTGCCTCTCTTCCATGTCCTGATATAAGCTTTTCTCGTTGTTCCGCACTTCGAGTTGTGGTGCTCGAGCTTTGATTGCAAATGAGCTTTTCTGTTGATGCGTATGTTCCAAATTTGCAGCCGCAGGTTGTGTAACACAATGGCAAAAGAGTTAGATTGGCGAAGTAAAAAAAAGGGGCTTCTACAAGGGTTGTTACATTATTAGAATGAAATATATTATTAGTGTAAAATTCATTTAGTAATAGAATAGAATTCAGTTTATTAAAGTGCATTCATATATGGTATGGAATGACATTTAATAACAAATCGAGTATTTTCATATGGTAAGTGAGAATCAAATCCACATTTTTTTTATATTATCATAAATAAATTTGAAACTTTATATAATTTTTAAACGTGATTTATTTTTTCAAGCCGCATTTAATTGTAAATATTTTTTTTTTTGTAATCATAGAAGTTATTTTATATTTTTTGGATTTTTTTAATATAATATTCTCGTGATCGCCCGGAGCATCGACCGAGATGCCGAGACCAAACATTATGTCTCAGACCCTCCGACCATGATCGACACGCGACTTTTGAACCATGTTTCGCATCCATGTATCCAACTTATCGCTTCGCTAAAAACACCTTTGAACATTACATCAAGAAGGAGGATAGTTCTGAAATGGATGTTTTTATGGGCGTGCATTGCTGATCCTTACAAGGAGCTACCCATTGTCAGGTAAACACAACTCTATCCGTAATGGCGATGATTATCCGACAGAGAAGTTGTTGATGTATGATTATCCGATAGAGAAGTCAAGGTATATATATCCGATGAGGCTCCAAACTCACCCTTTGCTTTCATGGAGGTCGCCGGGTTCGCCGCCCATCGGGCCGCCCTTTATCGCAGGAATAAGAAGGTTTCGAGAGGTAACTAAAGGCACATTTGGATCCTCCAAAACCCTGTTCCTAAAGACCGATCGCCTTCAAGTAAACTTGAAAACTTGAAGTAGCCAAAAAATTATCAAAATAATTGTTAGGTGAATTAAGAGTTTGGTACTTTGTCGGGTCTTCGTTATATTTTGTGAAGGTCTAGGTCTTTTATACCTAATTGTTATCTCTCGCTACAGTCAAATTAGTTGTTGTTTTTTAGGTCAATTAGTTGCTGGTAAAACGTCTTAGTGGGTTGCATAACTAAGGAATTCAATTATGAGTCATTGTGTTTTTATTCTGCATTTTTCTTCGAACAATAAGTAGATTCCTTTTTTCAATTCTATTTCTCTTTGTTCATCTCCTTCCATATAACAACAGTGGTATTAGAGTTTCCTTGATCTAAGGGTACGTGGAGAATAGCTTTTGTGATAGTGATTGGAGAGGTAAGTTTGCATTCAAAGAAGTCGAGTGAACATGGAAGCAAGTTTGAGCAAATTTCTCGCCCTAGCTCCACCAATGTTCACGAGGAGAACTATCAAGCTTCGGGAAGTGAAAATGCAAGTCTACATGAGGGTTTTGATTACTAGGAGGCAATGAAGATGACTATGGAGGTGGTCGCACTTCATGGCAATCCAACCTTAATCAAATCAAGCATCACAAGGAAATGAAGAAAGAAAATCCAAGGCTAATAAATTTCAAAAACATCTCTAGTATTTTTATGATTTATATATATTTTTTATTATGTTTAGGGTATAAAATAAAGTAAATGAAATTTTTTAGAATTCTAAATCCTAAGAACTTAAAATATATATATATACAAACTTAATTTATCCAAGTGTAAAGGGAAAATTTGGAATTTGTAAAATGAGGACCTAAGGGCCAAAAATAAAATAAGCTTAAATGCTAATGTGAGTTAAATGAAGTGAAATAGAAGACTTAAATGTCAAAAAATGAGAAATGAGACTTATTTTGAAATCCAAATAATAGGAAGCCAAATAAGGCCTTAACCATTAAATGAGATTAAGACCAAATGTGGTCTAAGATAAGGGAAAATTGTGTATTTTCGTTCTTGGAGAGCAAAGGAAGAGAAAAGAGAGCTAGAATTGAGAGAAGACCAAGGTTTTGGTGGGAGATCTTCCCATTTGTTTCCAAGTGATCAAGAAGAAGTGAAGGTTGTAAGGCCAAGAATCAAAAGACTAAAGGTAAGAAACCAAACTCTAACAACACCTTTTCTCTTGTGTTTAAGCTGGGGAAACCTCCCAAAATGTGGATAAAGGTGTTTTACATTGGTTGTAAATGGTTTTGTTATTGGTTTGGATTGGTCAAGAGCGCCAGAAAAAGTGGAAATGCTCGGGTTTTCAAAGTGAGAAATGCCGTCAAAAATTATTAAAACCTCGTTTCGCTGGCTATATATTGGCTATAATCAACCAAATGAAGTGCGTGATTCCAATTGGTAAAGAACCACAATAGATAAATAAAAATTTATAGAAGGGACTAGGAGCAAAATTGCAACATTAAGGCTCCTGAAAAATGGGCATAAAGGTGTTTCAAGTAGCTCAACGCAGTATGCAATCGTCAGTGGGAGGTTGTGGTTCGACCATAAAAAGCGAGTTTCACTCATCCACCTGGAAAGGATTCAAAATTATGTAAACTATAATTCTAGGAAACAATTTACTTTAAGGAAGTGTATTATGCAATTTTGTAAACCTAAAGCGCCTTAAATCGTCAAAGTGGAGCTATGTGCAGATTTTGTTTTGCAAATTAGAGTAGTCTAGATGTTAAAGTTAAAAACTATACAAATTGGTTTATAATATGATTTTGGGTGTTGGGGGTTGGTTAGGCCTTGGTTTAATCTAATAAAATCAATGTTTGAAGTTAATTTTGGACAACATTAGGATTGGTTTTGGTGACACGTTTTAAAGGTACTGCTGTCTAAAAAAAATAGCATGTTTTTCCCTATTTGTGTTATGTGGTTGAGGGCCTTAGAGAAGAAATTTTAAATTGAAAATTTTCAAAGATGTCATTGGATATATAAAGGACTAAACTAGAGAGTTTCATACTTTTTGAAGACCGTGAATAAGTTTTGGGCACAAAGTCCGTAGAGCAAAATCGGAAAAATAACGGTCTCATGGTGTGCTAGTGGTTGTTTGAGCTTTTTGACTTAATCTTCCTTTGAAGATGGTTTAGTTGATCAAGAGTATTGTTGGAAAAGGATTATAAGGCAGGAAATTTTTTTTAGTATTTTGGTTATGTGATGGATTAAAGTTGTAGTTAACAACCATACCGGCTTGTATCTGCCCTTATTTTGTTAATGAGATTAAGAAACACGATATTAAGCTCCGAAAATCAACTCCCAACCAAAAATCACTAGCACAATACTAATAATATTGTTCTTTAATTGTATTGGAATAAAATACGACCGAACTGATCGAGATTTTTGAGATTGGAATCAAAGTGCAAAGCTTTTTGGTTTGTTCTACACCTTTCTCTCATTATTTTGAATCTCTATCTCCAAAATGTTTGAATTGCATGCTGAATTGTTTTAAATTGATTTGATATAAAATAAATTGCAAGTTGATTAAGTTAAGAAATTTGAGAAATTGATTGATTAAGTAAATGAATGACATAAAAAATTGCATGAGTATTGAAATTATTTGTTTATATAAAAATACATACTATACTGTATTTTCTTAAAAATGATTTGAATGCCCTTAATAGAATATTAACTGTTAAATTCAAGTTAAGGATAAATTGGTATACCAATAAGAGTTGAACAAACGATCACAGGCAGGTGGTGGCATACCAACCGTAGCTCCGCAGGAACTCGTATGGCAAAGGTACACCAACCGAGTACACACACACACACACACACACACACAAACACACACACACACACACACACACACACACACACACACACACACACACACACACACACACACACACACACATATATATATATATATATATATATATACACACATATCGGCCGCACTCAGGGGACCGTGACTGGCGATTCGCATCCCGTGACCAAATCAGCAGGTTAAATTCGATAAGGGCTAAAATGCAAAATGATAATGAGATTGAAAAGTGCACAATTTTTTATTTGAATGATTTAGTGCATATGAAAATGCATAGCTTGAGATAACCAATGAATTGTAATTGATTTATTGAAATATATATATAGATACGTGACAGATCAAGATCAATATTGACAATCAGACAAAAGCTATTCGTTTTATAAATACGTATGTTTCGATTTAAAATGAAATGAAGAGAGAATTTATAGAACCACTACATGAAAAATGCTTAGCATATTGTTTTTAAAATGCGAGGTATCGAGTGCGATTAATCTGCTGACCCAAGATCAAGGAGCGCAGAGTCATTTCAAAGCCGAGTAAAAGTAGCATACATTCGGCCATATGCATCCATCATATTTTTGAACAATTTCTGTTTTGTGATAAAAAGAGTTAAACTCTGAAACGATTTTGTATATTATTTTGAATGGGCATGGAATGCCTTCATTGTAAATATATTTTGGTTAAATGTAAATTGTATGGGCCTACCGAAACGATTGAAAGTACTTCCGCAATTTATTTATTTTTAAAAAGGGGGCCTTTAAATGTCTAAATGAAATATGTTTGATAAATGAATTTGGCTAGTGTCTCCGAATCCGATTCGTAATCTACCAATCTGGTTGGACAGAAAGGTGCTTATAAAATAAAGCCGGGTCCAATGCTATTGTTTCACCAGTAATTTTTAACATAATCATGGCTTGTGACTCTGCTAAGAAAATATGGGTGTTTCTCAAAGCAAAGTACCAAGGAGACGAAAAGATCAAGAGCATAAAGGGATTAAATTTAGTATAGTTTGAGGGATTGCATTGAAGGAGTCTAATACAATCAAAGAGTACTCGACCAAGTTGGTTGACATTGCAATCAAGGCAAGAATGCTTAGCACTGACCTCTCCGGCAACAGGCAGTGCAAAAGATACTTGTTTCTTTTGCCTAAGAGATATGAGGAGGCACCTTGCTTCATCGGGCTAAAACACTAGGAACTTGTCTCAAATCAAGCTGGCAAAATTGGTCGCCGTAACACTCGAACATACCCTAACATGCTTAGTGTGGCATTATAGTGATAAATTAAAATTTTCAAATTAAATGCTTAAAATGGAAAAGTTAGAAACCTAAAAATTGTACAAGACTTAAGGACAAAAATTTAATTTGTCCAAAAAGGGGCATCAAAGACATGGATTAATAAGATTAGAGGCTAAAATACAATTATGGGAAATTACAATACAAATAGTCAAAAGTGGAAGGACTAAAAGCTTAAACAACGAAAACCTTCACTATAAATAGAGGAGGAGACAAAATAATTCATTTTTTGCCCCAAACAAGGCTTACAGGAGAAGAAGAGGAAGAAGGGAGAGAGATCAAGCCATGTATGGATTCTTTGTATGATACATGACTAGTATGATTTTTGTACATGAATTACTGGGTATGATTGCTGTGTGGTTTTCCTTGAAGATTGTAAATTGGTTCCCCGTTAGGGTTTTGTTAGGAAGACATCCTAACTCTAGATTTAAGGAAGTTTGGTTGAAAATCCCTAAGCTGATAATGTTTATGGAATCCTTTTGGCTACCCCGTTTTGTAGAATCGGGTGAACTCAAGTATGAATCCTTGGATTCTTCTTTCGATCAATTAAAAGCAATCAGGAGTTGTTCGAGGGATTTCATGTTGATTTTTGATGAGGAGTGAAATGAAGAGAATTATGGAAGAAAGTGCATGAAAATGGTGAAATTACTCATTTATGGGCAAATTCCTGAGACCCAGACCCAGACACCTTGAACCTATACCGATACTGCATGATGCAAGAGTTAAACCCGTAGCTCTGCATGCCCTAAACCTATACCCCAGACATCCCTCCAACCGAATCCTAGCATCGGCATGTGTCAGAGCTGCACTCCCAGACAAAGTCCATGCACTGTCTTTTAGCCTTTTTGCGTGATGGTTAAAATACGCATTCCGGAAGTATAGAAAATGATGAAATTAAGTGAGAAATGTACCGTACCTCGCCGCCTGGGCGAAGCGATGGGAGAAAAGTTCATGCCCCGATAATAAGATAGGAAGTTTCTGAACACATACAATCATAGGAATGCCTAAGACTAAGTATTAAATGACACGACACTTCG